>OZ008370.1:229669083-229897261 GCA_963931995.1 Phaonia tiefii
GAAAATTGTTCTGCCATTCAAGAAGACAATTTATATATTGGTTCAGTAATATAAATTATGAACTATAATACGAATACTTTAATTTGCAAAATATAGATTTGTCAGAATAAAGACCTGGAATTTCATTGCTAAGCTAACCTGAACTTCATCCTAACATTTCAAAATTTGTATTTTCCACTAAAAATTTTACAGTTTGATCCTTGTTATATATTAATCGGGGTTTTTATAAAAGTTGTAATATGACTCATCTTGTCCTATGGATAAGAGATAGAGAGCGTCATTGTTAATTCTACTAATTCCAAAATATTTCATCTATATATTGTGTTATTTAATCCGATTTATCGAATCTTGGACGTTTGACGTGATAAGTACAACTAAAACTCTAAATTCATGACAGCCATAAAGGAGACAACTTCTATAAAAATCGATGTGTCTTAGTACGTACATTGTATGGTAGGTTGTACTGAAAACATTCTTTTTTTTTGAAGGGGGTCCCAAAAGTTGTGTATTGAAGGGCATAGCGTTGTTTCGCCTAAAAAGTTTTGACCCAAAACCAACCAAATCATATGACCCAAATCATGTCACACAACCTAAAACTCTCGGCAGCAAATGGTATATTGTTCAAAACGAATGTCATAAAACCCAACGCTTTGTTATTGATTAAATGTAATTTTGAGCACCTATTGCCCAAAATCAGGATTGTCATAACGCTCCCAACAATTACGACGTAGATAAAGACAAAATCGGAATGCATCACCCAAAAAACAAACGGAAACGTTATGTGTCCAAATTTATTGTATATATACTTTATGGGGTGAAATGACAACCTCTCAAGGGTGGCCACTCAACAGAAAGATTTCGAAAAATTCCGAAATGCGAAATAAGGAACATAGGTAGTATGGACCGCGAGGCATGAAAATCCAAATAATCGCGGAACATAAAACCCCCGTACATCCGAATTTTGGAGGCATATAACTCGTCACATTTACATTTAAAATTGTTGCTTAAAATTGTATATTGCAGAAAAGAACCGATATCATTCATGCTCGAGAATCCCTTCACTACATACTTCATAATTTCATGTCATATCACCCAAGTGTTTTAACCCGCCAACGGTGACGTACTGGTCTGTGAGACCGGCTGTGTTAAAAACTTCGTATAACTTTATTATCCGTTATTGTTTTTTGTTGCGATTTCGAGTAGCTGCAGCATTGTACATCCCCCACCATCAGTTAATGACGAAGCTGCTTAGTGAGCACAACTTCTGTATTTTTTTTTCTAACCTGGTGTGTGAGACCGTGAGTCACCGTGTATATCAGTAAAATAATCGCAGCACTTTTGTATTATCTTTTGGAAGGATACCAATTTTTGTTCATTTTATAAAAGTTCCTATTGTCGAAAGACTAATAAACATTATTTTCCTTTTGATTTTTTTATTTCTTCTTAATTTTTGAAAAATGTATTGCTAAAACATAGTTATTTTTAATACTCTATTTAAAAACATTTGTGGATTTTAATATTGAAATAAATGAACTTAAAATGATTATATATCTGTGTTTTATTGTCAAAGTGCATAAATAAAAAAAATATTACAGCAGACAGTTGTCCGAGGCCTTCGGCCACGGACTGTCCCTGCAGGCTGTGTCAGAGACACGGCCATTAAGTTTAACGTAGAATACGCCATCCGATAAGACAGAAAACATATATAACAATAAATGATAAATAATATAAGCAAATGAATTTATTGTTATATATGTTTTCTGTCTTATCGGATGGCGTATTCTACGTTAAACTTAATGGCCGTGTCTCTGACACAGCCTGCAGGGACAGTCCGTGGCCGAAGGCCTCGGACAACTGTCTGCTGTAATTTTTATATTTACGGCATTTGATTGAAGTCCGTTTAAAAAAAAAAATATTATGTTCAATTTTTTTAAACTTAATTTAATTTATGTATTTTAATTAATATTTTTATTGAAATAAGTTCTGCGAATGTTGAGAGGGCCGCCCTAATATTAAAAAAGGTTTACCTTATCGAGTCTTCGCATTAGCATTCGAGCGTTGTGTGAAAGCTTTACGCTTTACAATTCAAAATTAATGTTACAACAGCTTTTTGAAGCTTTCGCAAAAAAGGCTTTATTACGTTAGCTTACTGTTTGTTTCACTTTTTACAAGATACATGTTGCCAAGCAACATTAGCTTGCTGTTCGTTTCACTTTTTACTAGATACATGTTCCTAAGCAATGTTGAGCAACCAAAAACACTCAACCAAACACCGCACATATGTTTGAGTGTATGTGTTTAAACAATTTTCATTTGAGAAATTAAATTACTAGAAATATATCAACCAATATGAAATGTATATCAAACGAAAGATAACATCTTCATTTACCTACAAAAAAATTTTAAAAAAATTCATCTAGCCGTTTCCTCAAATTCAATGAAATAAAGATTACAACAATAAAAACCTGACATGACTCCTCATACCGTAAGGTAAGACGTATTCTACGTCAAAAAAAAAAACATTAACTATTAGCAACACGTTTCGAAAAATCTTCAGCTGAAAACCCCGGTGCGTGAGACCAGGCGTCACCATTAATCAAAGTCAAATCTGCGTCACCATTGGCGGGTTAATGTAAACCTTGGCCGTTATAACATTTAAAATTTTGGGTATTATGGGTGAACTGTCAATCTGTCACGTGAACAGTTTCTGATTTTTTAAAACAACTAACATGTCCCGATTTTTGAGCTTAGTCATATTTGTGTTTTCTACGAAAATATTTTATGCGAAATAAAGCTTCGCCGTATTGAAAAGGTGATTGCCGGAATGTCAAACATTCTACACCAGGGTACTCAAAGTTCCCTACCGATCATTATAGTTTCGATACCTAGTGTAATTTATTTTGGCAAAGCGAGCGTCATGAACATCATTATTAGATATTATTCAAATATTATCACGAAAATATAAATGTCCTTATCTTTCGTATTGCGGTTGAAAAATGGTGAAAAACAAATCACATGAGGTGTCAGGGGACACCCGGTTGGAACGAAGTTCCGTTCACTATATATTATGTAGTAGTTAGTTCCAACACGCCTAAGGCGCCCGTTCAAAAAGACGCTAATTTAAATGGATCGTTAAGAAAAGATACTTTTTGTAAAATGATCAACTTTTTTAAGAAAAATTTTTTTTTATAGAATGCATTTTTTTTAAAGTATATTCTTAGGTCCTGTTTGTAAGAATATGTATTGTATTTTCCCGAAAATGTCCTTTTTTCAACAGAGGTACATCGTTTATTAAAAGCTAATGTTTTTTTAAGAAAAGGTACTATTTTTAAGAAGAAGTACTTTCTGTAAGGAAAAGCAATAAGAGCATGTATTTTTTTTTACAAAGAAGTACCTTTTAAGAGCAGGTACTTTTTAAAGGAAAAGGTTATCTTTTTAAGAAAATTTACTTATTTTCCGAAAGGCGACTTATCTCAAGAAAAGAAAAGGTATTATTTTATTTTTAAGAAAATGTACTTTTAAAAAAAGGAATTTTTGTAAGAAAAGGTATTTTTTAAAGAGAATGTATTTTTATACCGTCCACCGTAAGTGATAGAGGGTATATATCAGTTTGTCATTCTGATTGTAACATATAGAAATAAGGCTTTGCGACCCCATAAAGTAAATATATTCTTGATCCTTATAACAACCGGAGTCGATATAGCCATGTCCGTCTGTCCTTCTGTTGAAAACATTCTCACGACTTCAATCGGCGATAACGCGATTTGGTTTTTGGTCAGAATGTTCCACGTATTCCTGAGCAGTTTGGTATTGAAAATCAGCGAAATTGGTCCATTGGAAAAAATTTTATGATTGTAAACGTAAAAAAAACTCATAAAATTTTCACATTAATTTTTGTAGTTTTATACTAAACTACTCCTTTTGCCGTGTGGTGAATTTCCATGTTGAAAATCTTTGTTGTTCTTTATAATAGGTAAGAACTTTAGAATGTTTAGATGTACTTTCATGTGTTCATACATTTATATGAATTTTGTCACACTGCATCTAAGGTCGATGTGGCCTGATGGGTAAAGGGTTGCGGGTTGGAGTCCGAGGGTTGTTGGTTCAACGTCCCAGCTTGTTTTTTTTTAACAGTTCTTCAAAAAATGCTTTTATATTTTTAAAAAATGCTTTTTTATTTTACTTGTGAACAAGTAACTTATTTTTATTTTTTTTTTAAAAGTAAATTTTCTTAAAAAAAAGTTTTTCTTAAAAAAAATACATTTCTTAAGAATAACATTTCAAAGTACATTAAGTACATTAAATACATTTCAAAGTACATTTCTTAAGTACATTTCATTCAGTACATTTCTTAAGTACATTTCTTAAGTACATTTCTTAAGTACATTTCAAAGTACATTTCAAAGTACATTAAGTACATTATGTACATTTCAAAGAACATTTCAAAGTACATTTCAAAGTACATTTTCTTAAGTACATTTTCAATGTGAGCATTTGAGCATTGTGAGCAATGCATTTGTGAGCATTATGAGCATTTGTGAGCATCCTGCATTTGTGAGCATTTGTGAACAAGTAATTGCATTTGTGAACAAGTAACTTATTTTTATTTTTTTTAAAAAAGTACATTTTCTTAAAAAAGGTCCGTTTTAAAATTTAATATTTTGCTGGTTAACACTAAGGTGGAGGGTATCAAAGATTTGGCACAGCCGAATTTAACACTTTTACTTGGTTTTTTAAGAAAATGTTATTTTTTTAAGAAATGGGATTTTTTTAGAATTGGTCCTTTTTTCAAGAATATAATAGGTTTCGTAGAATAGGTAGGAAAAAAAGACATTTTGTTTCGCGAAAAATGTAATCATTAAAGAAAAGGCAGTTTTTTAAAAACAAGGCAAATTGTTGAAATAAAATTTACTTTTCCTAAAAAAAGTACTTAGTTAAGAATTAATTTAATTTGTTAAGCAAAGGTAGTTTTTGTAAGAATATTTACCTTTTTTAAGCAAAGGTACTTCTTTAAGATAAGGTTTTTTTTTAAGAAAATGTACTTTGTCTAAGAATATGTGTAGGTTTTTTTGAAAAAATTTACTTACTTCTTTCACTTTGGCTTTTCTAAATTCAGTTTTTATTGGTTTCAAACCTACAATATATACTAAATATTATTTACAAGCTCCATCTAGAAAATTTGCCATTAAGTAAGAAATTTTCCAGCATATGTGAGACATTTACTTAGCCTAGATACAAACCAAAGCAAACGTAAACAATATTGTTGGTAATAGTGGATATTGGCATAATAGTGTTAAAACAAAAGTTTTTTTATTTTTCGTTCATTTAGCCCCCATCCCGCAGCTGGGACAAGGAACTTCTTTCCAATATATATAATATAATATTTATCGCAGAGTATCTCAGAAAGTATTAAGGATTTAACAAATATGTTTCCATATGGTGTATTCAGATGCCGATTGATCTAACTATAGTTTTTACCAATTTTGAGATTTCAGTGCTATTAAAACTAAATCTTACAGATCTTTTCGCGTTGAAACCCGTTATAATACTCGTAACAATGAAGGAGTAAGCACGAAGTGGTTTGGCTCCCTCGCTACTTCTATACATAAAAGTCCCGAAGCTGTTTTCCAACAATGAACAATGAATCAAAATCCATAAACCATTAGTGACGCTTATTTAGCCTATATAACATGACATTATCTGGGTAGAATGTGTAAATCAACACTGTGCGTGCAAAAATTGTAAATAGAAGGACTAAAGGGAAGATCCACATCCCAATCCCAATTAATCGCAGTTCAGCCATCAAGTGTGTATGCATGCTCATCAACTTTCTGCAATTCTCAACTTTCTGTTTTTGAAGTGAGATCAACTGACGTTTCAATAACTCCTTTATTGATGGTATTACAAAATATCTACGATAAGTTCCAGCCACCGTAACTTTTGAACCACTTGAGATAATTGATTTCGATTACCCAATATTACCTCATCATCATAGGAAATTAGATTAAAAACGTGCGAAAAAATTAACGAAACCAATCTACCAAAATTTAAAAAAATTTTAATTTTTGTTGTTGTATCCCAACCAAAATTCAACAATTTGTGTACAAAAATAAAAAAAAATTAAAAGTGACATTTAGGCGGGGCACAAGAAATATAGCGTTCAGGTTTGCCAGAGGTATGTAAAGTATTAAAGATTATGATTTCCGTTCGAATAGAAAAGAAATTAAGGATTTATTGAATTTTGGCCATATTTAAACAATGCTGAAATGTAATTATAAATGCTGAAATACAAAAAAGGTAAGTACCATTTTGCTGCTTTTTACCTCAATTTTCTACCTGTAATTGGCGATTATGTTTCATAAATTCATAAAGCTTTTCACAGGATTTGCTACGGTTTTACGATTTAATCCTACAATAAATATGCTAAAAACGATTTCAGTATTCCAATAATTCACATATAGCCACCTGCACGTACACGGGCACATTAACATCGCAATCGTCCTTGGTTAACCTTTAACTTGGAGCATACACTCATGTTCGTGTATTTTGTAAAATGTGTGCTTTGATTCAAATATCCATGCGTTCGAACATAAAATCGTCTTTATGGTTTATTGGATAATTTCTAAGGTTACGGTGCTACAATTTGCCTTAAGATGGTTTTTTGCAGAAATTTAAGCTGCGCTAAAAATGTATAAGTTTAAGCTGGAAAGAGGATTTGTTTGTGAAAACCCATGAATCTTATTGTAAGCCTATGTTAAAAATTATTTTTTTGTATATAAACAAAAAAATCAATGAGTGTTCGAACTCACGGATGATGTGTTAACACCTTTTAGCTACACGGTACCTGTTCGATTTCTATGAACACATTAGTAAATGTTACATTGGCAAATAAAACATAATAGTTTTTTTGTATACACCGGGCAATGCTGAACATCAAATGACTCGCTTTGTTTGGCCATAGCAACAACAACGAAACAACCAAACACACAACATCACACATACTTTGTATGAAGTAGCTGACGTATACGTGTGTCACATAACCACATGTTTGCCATATCACCAGCAACGAAACAGCCAAACACATAACATCACACATACTTTGTACGAAGTAGCTGACGTATTAGTGTGTCACCATAACGTCGACTTGCAAATGAAATTTTGCGTGGCTATGCTTTATATCTCCGTTCAGCAACAGACACATGTACATACATACATTATTATGTTAATACATACGCTATAGACACAATTTCGTTTGCCTCACCCCTGCCACACCACTCTTTCATTGCTCTCTTGCTCGCTCATTTTTGTTTAACACGTCATTATTCTCTTTCGCAGTCGCAGAAAATCTAATTTTAGCAGCAGCATAAAATCTGGTTTTAGCAGCAGAATAAAATCTGACTTTGATAGTCCCTATACGCCGCTATAGATGTTAACACATCAAAAAAAAATATTTTATTACCTATAAACAATCGATTGTTTTGTCTTATGACTGGGTGGCCCTAAACCAATTTGTATCGATATAAGTTAGGGGTTATTAATTGTTATCGAAATTGCTCATGTGTTGCTCTGTGTTAGACGCTTATTAAAAGTTGACTAAGACAATGGATAGAAATATTTATGAGAGTATGGCCAAATAAATTAAATGATATGATTCTAATGTGCCGCAATTAATAATTTATAAAATTTTTAAGTTTCTTAAGTTTTGAGAGGAAATACTTGAAAATCTGTATCTGATAATGTCTTCATCGTAAAAGAGAGTTTCTGAGCTTCTTACTGGAAATTGTTTTAACAGTCTACTTATACAGGGAATCAAATCTTTCGCTCAAGTTCGGATTATACACAACGATGTCAAATATTTTAATCTGACAGCTGAAAACTTTGTTTATCTGACAAAAATCCTCTTTTAAAATATCAAACCATATTCACCTGTTACAAAAACTGTCATCTTTCTACACATTTACTTGTTCGACACAAATAAGGAACCAATAAAAATTAATTAATTAAATTAAATTAAAAGAATTAATTCAATTAAATTCTACCCCATTTTACGTAAATTTCTTCACCTGAATTAAGAAGGAGCAAATCAGATGTGTGATATGCATAACAATCCAATAAGCGTGTTTTGGTTACACCGCTTGTTTATATAATCTCTTGTTTTGTATAAAGCGAGAAGTTAGCGACGCGAATCATTTTCGCTAACTTTAAACAAAATTTTTTTTTGGCATCTTTCTTCGCCTTCAACCCTTTTTCATATTTTTGAATAAAATCACTTATCGCTAAATAGCCGTTTTCGTTACAACTTAGCAAGCGATGAACGCTTGCTTGTAACCAAAATCCGACTACTAATTCAGTTAGTGTTGCTCGGAGCATGTAGCGTGTACTTAATACTAAATTATCTGCGTTAAGTATACGTGACAATACCTATACCTACATATAAAGATGCCCAGTACCCTGCAGTCGATGTAGCTAACGAATTTTTAGTTATTTTCCTAACTACCAATAATTACCATTAACTACCCGCCAGACTACCAGCAATGCTTTGCACTGACGAATTTAAAATGGGGATGTCATTGACGGTAGTCAGTGGCTACCCTCTGCACTATCATGTACCATACGGATCGCTAGTTACACGGAATTGACGAAATATCTAACAACATTGTACCAACTACTTGACTAGTACAATCCGCTTGATGAATTCGCCGGACCAAATATTATGAACAAATCTTTCTCATTGTCTTCATCACATTCTTTTTCTACATTTTCAAACTTATGCACAATTTGCTTCTTTTCTTTCTTTTTTAAGCGTTTCATTTGTTTTACCGTTCTAAATATTAAAATTCACTATTTAAATTCTTTATATTAACTTCACCTGTCTGTGCAAGCATACCGCAAAAACTTTGGACTGATTTTTAACCCTTTTCCGGTAATCAAATTGCTGGGTTGGTTTTTTAAATTCTTTCTATTAACTTCACCTGTCTGCGCACCGACAAAACATTCAATTGATTTGTAACCCTTTTCCCGTGATCCAATTACTCTGAAACTTCGCTGGCAAACTAAGGGCGACGGCCAAAATTAACTATCAAAATATGGGCAGCATTGGACAAAGGGGCGTGGTCATATATAAAGATTTTATAGTCACGGGTTGGTTTTTTTTTATACTTCTAACCCGCGTACGCTGTCACGATGATACTTCTACGAAGATTTAAAAGCAACTGCCAAAAAAAAATAAACAAGCAACCAAAAAAATATCCAAGCAACCAACAAATCACAACCGGATAACGGTGCAGTGCATTGTTTTTTCCCTTGTTTTCATACTTATAATAATCAAAAGGCGAACTCTAGCATTACCTGTAGCCACTCAAGTAGTTAGTCATTCTTTTCGCTAACGAAATAACTGACTACAGAGACTGCAGGGTAGTGGCTGATATCAGCAAATTAAACTCACACGTATACTTACGCCCTATTGTTTGATCGTCAATCAACCAATAGGAACTCAGCATGTTGAGTGGGAGAGACAAACTACACTTGCAGAATTTCTTTGTCTTATTTTACATTTTAATTGTCATCGAGACTGCTGTCAGTGAACACATAAATTGAAATTATTGCGATATATTGATGATGTCAGCCGAAAAGTATTTTATGTTACAAAATACTTTTGATGACATGCAATGTCTTATTTGTCATAAGACATTTAAAAAAACTAAGAAATATAATTTTGGAAAACATTTTGAAGATGTTCACAAAGACATGAATTATTTGCAGGAAAAAGAAAAAGAAAAACAATTTAAAATTTATAAGAAAATTTTTATTGAAAAGTTGAAGGAATGGATAAATCAATCTAAAGAAAATGATAAAGATATGGTGGAGGAGAATTTAAAAATGGGTTTATCTAACTTAATAAGTTTATAAAATAAATAAATGGTTTCCCATTACATCCCATGAAGGGACAGGGGAGAACTTCTCACAATCACTGAGCTGTGCGCTTTCCAGTTTTCACTAACTGATTGGGACCTACAGTTTTATATCGATTCCGAACGGTATTTTGAGAAGCCTTTTCATGGCTATATACTCGATAGTGTCGCCGTTACTGTGCGAGGTGACCGACGCCGAAAGACATTTTGAGGTAGTTAGAGCAGGGTTCGAACCCAGGATCTCATGTACAAGAGCCGCGCACACCAACCATTATACCACAGACGGCCACTTAATAAGTTTAGATATTGTAAAAAAGGGAGAGCCATTTTCTGATGGGCCATTTGTCAAAAATGTATTGAGTAAAGTTTTTGAAAAACTTCATTATAAAACTAATTTAATTGAAAAATTACCTTTGTCCCGCAATATTATAACCCGGAGTTCTCTTTATTTGGGTGCTATTGTGGAATCGGCATTAAGGGAAAAATTAAAAAATTGCGAATTTTTTTCACTCTGTGTTGATGAGAGCACCGATATTAATGAGTTTTGTCCACTTGTAATCTGCATTCGATGCGTTGATTCAGATTACAATGTTTTCGAGTCAATATGTTATGTTGAAACATTTTAGGGGAATGTAACCGGCAAATTATTGTTCGATGTCGTCAACGAAAAATTTCTTTCCGTTGTTGATTCTAACAAATTAGCCGGAGTTTGTACGGATGATGAGAACACTATGACAGGCAAACGTGATGGATTTGTAGGCCAGATGAAAAAACAATGAAATTGTGGTTTATATTTACCTTGCAGTGTATAATACACCAGACTGCACATGCTTCTTAATTTATATCCAAGCATCCGGTCATGAAGGCTACTGAGCGGATAATTAATAGCATAAGGGGCGGCCATAATTCACTGACTCATAGAAAATTTGTGACATTTCTAAAAAATTCAAATGCTTCTCACCACGATCTATTAATGTTTACTGAGATACGTTGGTTAAGCCGAGGTAACCGTATTAATAGATTGTTTGAGCTTGGAAATGAAGTATTTGAATTTTTAGAAGCTGAAAATATCGAAATAACTGGAAAAGAAAAGAAAATTCTTTCAGATTTTAAAACTCAGCTATTTTTACTTGCAGCTCAAATTGATTCTGAAGACTTTTCGGACTTTCCGCAAACTTCTGTTATTTACGACAAGGAGAAAATCTTGAAAAAGTTTGAACTTTTGGAAATATTAGAAACGCTTTTTAATAACTTTAGTGACAGGTTTAAGGATTTTTTAAAATAATCAGCATAATCAGCAAACAGAACTTATTATACTTCGAAGTGAATTAGATTTCCCGGAAAATTTTATCAATATAGAATTCTGGAAAAATCTGGATGGTACAATATATCCCGAAATAAAGAAGATTTCATTGAAGTGTTTTTCTTTATTTCCCTTAACGTATCTTTGCGAACAAATATTTTCATATTTGAATTGTATTACTAAAATAAATACATTCATCAAGAGTATTACTAAAATATGTACATTCATTAATTTTCCATTTTGTTAAACAAAGGAACAGAAAAAAAATAACAACACCTGCCACACATGTGCTTTCGTCGCAATCTCGTTGACGACTAAATAAAATGAATAGCAAATTGTTTTCTTACAGTGTTATTTCGTCACTCTCACCAATACTACTACCTTGGGCATCTATGATGTAACCTGACTAACCTCTTCGATATCTCATACCGTCTTGGATTTTAATCACGCTTTTTACATACAAGTCCTACTTTATGTCGTTTTTTTAGAAATACTAAAGTATAATTCAGCTTAGAAGGTACTATATATTTATATTTTAACAAAAAATTGTCAACAGTCAGTCAGCAGGATTTGAATTTACATTTTCATACAATCGTTTCGAAGTTTGTGAACTTCAGTATCAGAATCTTAGTTGTGTGCTACTGACATCTGTGCATATGTGTACTAACTAAAATAATTTGATAGGGTTTTTGTCGATTTTTCATCATATTAATCTTTTATATCAAATTGTTTTACCGTCGGGTGGGTCACAAAACTGGCTTAATCGGATGCTTGTTGTGAGCGAAATATTAAAATGGATCTCAAAACAAAAAAAGTTCAAAATACCGCTGAAGAGGAACATTTGTCTTATTGTTATTAGTTAATTTTTTAGTCAGGGTTTGTAAAAATAGAAAAATTATAATATAAAAAATTATATTTTATTAGTATCAATATAAAATATATTGTAGAATTAAATTGAGGGTAATGAATTGGCCGTCGGTGGTGCAATGGTAGTGTGCGCGGCTCTTGTGCATGGGGTTCGATCCTTACTCTGACCACCTTAAATTGTTTTCGACGACGGTCCCCTCGCTTAGTGATGGCGACACTATCGAGTATTTAGCCATGAAAAAGCTTCTCAAAATACCGTTCGGAATCGGTGTAAAACTGTAGGTCCTAAATCAGTGAGTGTAAAACCAGAACGCGCACAAGCTCACAGGTTGTGAGAAGCTCTCCCTAAGCCCTTCATGAGATGTAATGGGAAACCATTTATTTTTTTTTTAATGAATTGAAAAATATATATTTAATTTTAAAATCTAATTTAAATCTTATAGAGTTTTATGTTTTATTTATTTGAATGTTAACTCATTTGTCAAAAAGTAGAGCCCCTCCTTTTCTGTCAAAATGCCGATTTTCGATCAAAAACACTTGGTCGGGTTGCTTACAAATATATATGTGACAATACATCAATCGAGTCTACGCTGTAAAAACTTATTTCAATAGTTGTATCCCCTTCAGTCCGTCCAGTGTAGCACTGTGTGCTGAGTTTCGATAGACAGGAATCCGAAAAAAATTAGAAGAATGAGAAGATTGCGAAACAAATCCGAAAGAAATCGAAAATAATTTGTTTGGTACTGGTGCTGTTATTGTTCGTCCAAGCACAATCCCTCGAAAGGTTAATGCGGTGACGCGCGGCGGGACATCAACGAGTCTCGGTTCGATTTCGGGTTGGGGAAAAATTGTTCAAGAAAAAATATTAAAAAAATATATAATTTGTATGGTATAATTTCAGGGGAATACAATTTAATTCCGCAAATATTGGTAACTAAACGCAGATGTCGCTCTCGATAACATTTCGCTATACTTTGCCGTACTTGAAAAATTTAATTTTTCTTTTTGTATTATTCGAGTTGTTATATTCGTTAAGTGGCCGCCTGTGGTGCAATGGTAGCATGCGCGGCTCATGTATATGAGAAAGTGGTTCCGGTCCCTGCTTCAACTGCCTTACATTTCTTTCGACGGCGGTCAGCTCGCTTAGTGATGGCGGCACTATCGAGTAGTTAGCCATGAAAACAGCTTCACAAAATAACGTTCGGGTGACTGGTTTAGTCGTTTGATGTACTTCGATGAATAAGGCTCACTTTGAACTTGAATACCACAGGAACAAAAAAAAAGATGAGAGTTTTCTAGTCTCTCCCGTTTAACTACTTTGATTGCTTCAAAAAGCTCAAGAGTTGGCGGATTCCAACAGCAAGAATTGCTAACTCCGCAATGAAATGTAAGCCTACTGTATCCTTCCTTCTTCTAGATAGAGCGGGGCACAGACACAGATAACTACAGCGTACGTTGAGTACCAGCAGAACTACGTTATTCTGAAATTCATAGGCTTCTGTTGTCAATAATTAAGTTCCAACAGTTTTTTATATTTCGAATAAATTCTACGATTAATAGAGAAAATCATCCTCGAAAATAATTCTTAAAGTACTTGTTTGCTAAGTTTTATAACACATATTGAAGAAACCGTTCAGAATGTAATATCAAAAAATGTAAATTAATTTGTTGTGTGCAAGTCATTCAGATGAGCCACTTTTAAGACAACTGTCATGGTCAATCAACATATAGTGCCTTACCTGTCAACCACCTTAATTTCTTACTTGATGAGATTTAAACTTTCACGTTGTGGCAACTCATTTCATGATGTCAGAAAATTCTTTCTTATTTCTTAATAAAGGGGTTTTCAACAGAGACGCTACAAAAGTAAATCCATAGGGACAGCAAACGACGCCATATTTTTTCCCGCTCTTTTGAAATTTCTCTTCAGTAAGGTTTGCCATTTCATCATGGAAAGATATACGAGCCAACAACGAGTCGAAATTATTAACATTTACTACCGAAATTTGGAGTCAGTGGCCTCAACTTTAAGAGCGCTACGTCCAATTTATGGTCGTCATAATCGTCCTACCAGATCAACAATTGAGCGTCTAGTGGAAAAATTTGAATCCACAGGCACAGTACAAAATGTTCCCGTGCCAGTGAGACAAAGAAGTGCCCGTAGTATCGAGAATATTGCTGCCGCTGAGGCTTCAGTTCAAGAAACCCCAAATGTGTCTCTCACACGTCGTTCTCAAGCGTTGGGCATCTCTGTGACGTCGTTGTGGCGAATTTTGCGAAAAGATCTTGGCCTACATCCTTACAAGATCAAATTGACGCAAGAACTGAAGCCGCTTGACCACCATAAGCGTCGTATGTTCGAGCAACAACTTGAAAATGATTCGGGTTTTCATCGGAAAATCATCTTCAGCGATGGGGCTCATTTCTGGCTGAATGGTTTCGTCAATAAGCAAAATTTGCGTTATTGGTCAGATAGCAATCCACACGTAATCCATGAGTCATCATTGCATCCCGAAACAATTACGGTTTGGTCCGGTTTATGGGTCGGCGGCGTCATTGGGCCGCACTTCTTCCGTGATGATCAAGACCGGCACATTACTGTGAATGTGAATCGCTACCGTTCAATGATAACCGAATGTTTTTGGACCCAGTTGAATAATATGGACTTGGAGGACATGTGGTTCCAACAGGACGGCGCCACAAGCCACACAGCGAATGCCTCAATCAATTTATTGGAAAACAAGTTTGGTGAACGTGTTATCTCTCACGAAATGGCCCAGTCGATTGGCCGCCTCGGTTGTGCGATTTGACGCCGTTAGATTATTTCCTGTGGGGCTACGTCAAGTCTATGGTCTATGCCAACAAGCCAGCGACGATTGATGAACTTCGTACCAATATCGAACGTGAAATTGCAGCAGTATCGGCCGATTTATTCTTGAAAACCGTCGAAAATTGGGTTCAGAGTCTGGACTTCTGCAAGCGTGCTCGTGGTGGCCATGCAAAAGAATTCGAGTTCCATACATAATGGCATCGAACGTACTTTAACAGGAATAAAGAATTTCATTGGTTTTTAAAACGGGTTTTATTTTATTTAAAAAAACTATTGTAGCGCTCTTATTGAAAACCCGTTATAAACCCACATTGGTTGTAAAATAACGTTGCTAGTGGAAATCTTTTGTTATACCCATTTCCTTTTATGCATCCTTTCAATTGTTTAACACAAATTTTGTTGCTTTTCATTCGACCTTTCAACATTTTCCTAATCTATTGCGGTCAAATTCCTGGCAATAAATATTGTCAAGGTTTATATCACTTGACTCAACACCGTACGTATGGCAGAAATGATATAATAAGGTTTTTGCTCATTTCATTTTATTGGACATATGCAAATAAACTTTTTTTCTATAAAGAAAAGGAAACTATAGTTAGTTAAGACAAACTTAAGACAATACAAGTATTGTGTAAGAAGCAGGTTTGTAACAATATGTTTGTAACAATTCCAATTTAATTTATAACAAATCAAATACTTAAATGCCTCAGCGTCTTATAGCCATTATAGAGGATAATTGGCATCTACCATTAAAAACTATTTATTTGCTTTTAATCAATGTTAATAGAAAGATAATTCATTTTCTAAGTAAACGAATATATAGAATAGAAGTGGTTCTAGATTATCTCGTAAATATTCTTTAATTGATTTTTTGAACGATGAAATAACTGCTATGCTTTTAATTGCATCTGGTAATCTATTATACTCAGTAGGACTTGCATATCGAATACGTTGCTTCGTTATTTCGGTTCGGCATCTTGCAACTTGTATGTGATCAGCCTGTCTGGTGTTTCTACCCGTCCTTGAAATATTACGTCTAAAAGATATGTATGTCTGAATCAGGTATTCTGATACTCTTGAACATATGCATATAATAGTAGCTGTTGTTTATGCAGCCCACGATCGGGTAATATATTTTTCCACGGCATCTTTATAAATCTATAGATGGGTAAGGTTTTGCAAGTTGAACATAATTTTTAACACCTTGTTTTGGGCAGATTGTAATGTCTTTAGCGAATTGTTCTTTTTACGAGCATAAATCACTGGGAGATACGTTAAGTGAGAATTATAATATATAAGCATTTTGGTCTCAGTGTTCTCATTCTATCTAAACTTATGTAACATTCCAGATGCAGATGAAATCTTTTGTATTTTATGTTTGTATTGATAAACAATGATGTCCCGCCATATCCATCAAATCGGTTACAGTGTATCGCATCAAACCCAGATATATAATACAGATTCAAATGTTGGCTACTGAACCACGTCTCCTGCAAAGCAATTATTTCCGGAAGTCTTGAAAATTGACTTATTTAATACTTTAATCGATTGAATTTACTTAATGAAGAAGTACCTCTAATATTTACTAACAAAACGTTTAAGAAATTACCTTTTCTCTGGCCAACTAAATCATTATATAAATTTATATTTTTTAAATAACTTGAGATGATTGGAAGAGCAGTAAAAATGTATGTGTAATAGTTTTTTTTAAACAAAATTACAGAACAAAATGATTAATAATCAGCATCATCATCATCGTCGTCGTCATCATAATCATTTTCAATAAAAGCGACGCCATGAACAATTAGCATTTTTCTTTGCAAAAATCCTCCTACCTCTCGTATAGTTTTCAACGAATTAGCATGTATGAAAACGTCTAGACTTTTTTTAACTTTCTTTAACTTTTTCTTCTCCTTCATAAATACTATATTGCTTTTGTTGTTTACAAAATTTACCAACAACAGTTTATTAGTGCACCTAATGCGGCCCAAAAAGTACGCGTCCTCAATATCGCCTTTAGATACGCCAGCACCAGATTTCCTCGCTATATTAAGCACTACATCTACAGCTTTAGCTTCAGGTGCAGCTGCAACGCCATTTATGATGCAGTTGTTTTGAACGCGAACATCATTCAGAAACACCACAGTCGACTTCAACTTTTGGCGTAGAATACGTCTTACCTTACGGTATAGGGAGTCATGTCAGATTGTTGTTGTTGTAGTCTTTATTTCATTGGTTATGAGGAAACGGCGAGATAACTTTTTTTAAAATTTTTTTGTAGGTAAATGAAGATGTTATCTTTCGTTTGATATACATTTCATATAGGTTAATATCTTCCTAATATTTAAATTTCTCAAATGAAAATTGTTTAAACACATCCACTCACACATATGTGTGGTGTTTGGTTGAGTGTTTCAGTTTGTAGCGTGAACACAAACTATGCTGCTGTTTCAGTGTGGACGCAAACCTTCGGCTGTTGTTTTGATTGATGAAATATTGAAATTTCGTATATTTACTTATGTATTTAAGTGAAAAAAAATAGTAAATGTGAATTTGAATTTAACATGGATATATAATTATAAAAAATATATGAAAAAATTAATTCATACATTTTTATGTTAAATTAAAAATAAATAAGCTTTATTTAAATTTATTTTATTTAATTTTAAGCTTATGTATAGTATCAAAAGTAACTATCAAATAAATAAATTCTTTTGCTTATGTTATTTCATCGCTTTCCTACACTACACTCTTGCAACAAATATATCGGGTTTTTCAATAAGAGCGCTACAAAAGTTTTTTTAAATAAAACAAACCCGGTTTTAGATACCAATGAAATTCTTTATTCCTGTGAAAGTACGTTCGATGCTATTATGTATGGACCTCGATTTCTTTTGCATGGCCACCACGGGCACGCTTCCAGATGTCCTGACGCTGAACCCAATTTTCAACGGGTTTCAAGCATAAATCGGCCGATACTGCTGCAATTTCACGTTCGATATTCGTACGAAATTCATCAATCGTCGCTGGCTTGTTGGCATAGACCATAGACTTGACGTAGCCCCACAGGAAATAATCTAACGGCGTCAAATCGTACGACCGAGGCGGCCAATCGACTGGGCCATTTCGTGAGAGAACACGTTCACCAAACTTGGTTTCCAATAAATTGATTGGGGCATTCGCTGTGTGGCTTGTGGCGCCGTCCTGTTGGAACCACATGTCCTCCAAGTCCATATTATTCAATTGGGGCCAAAAATATTCGGTTATCATTGAACGGTAGCGATTCGCATTCACAGTAATGTGCTGGTCTTGATCATGACGGAAGAAGTACGGCCCAATGACGCCGCAGGCCCATAAACCGCACCAAACCGTAATTTTTTCGGGATGCAATGATGACTCATGGATTACGTGTGGATTGCTGTCTGACCAATAACGCATATTTTGCTTATTGACGAAGCCATTCAGCCAGAAATGAGCGTCATCGCTAAAGATGATTGAGGCTACTGAACTTGAGGCCACTGACTCCAAATTTCGGTAGTAAATTTTAATAATTTCGACTCGTTGTTGGACGTATATCTTTCCATGATTAAACGGCAAGCCTTACTGAAGAGAAATGTCAAAAGAGCGGGAAAAAATATGGCGTCGTTTGCTGTCCCTATCGATTTACTTTTGTAGCGTCTCTGTTGAAAAACCCTTTACATTACTTCTTTCTTTTTACTATTTAAGCTTTTTCTTGTTGATGCAGACGAACGTTGGATGTTGAAATGGATACTTTTAGTAATCCCAGATAGTGGCATCTGATCGAAGCAAGGGACAAGAGACCAATAACGGCCTTATGTGTTTGTGTCTTACAACACAAAGGTACATTAAATACAACACAAATGTATGCTAAGGGTGAAAGATCTCGAAAAGGTCAAAATACCTTTAAAATGACATGACAAATTTAATTCAGAGTTATTGTTAGACCGCCTCCAAGAAGGCACTTTGCGTCGCCAATAGTCTATTTCACCTACCTTTAGACGAAGTGTATAAAATGAAATGTCAGATGAGACGGATGTTACCTGTAGGACTACTTGTCAACTGTTCTGCCAGTGTGTACCTATCCTTGGTATTATTTTCCTTAAATTGATTTGGATTGTAAGTTTATGAATTTCTGCACTTTCATTGAATTTAAGTCTTGTGCACGTTTGTTGGAATTTTTCTCCCAATATATCCACAAGAATCTAAAAAAGGGATTTTAATCTATATTGTTTGCAACGTCAGTCAACCATTACGAGAACACTCAAAAGAAAATGTTTTAGAAACAAACTAAAAAGGACCGTTCAAGATAATTTAGGTCAAGAACATTTAAATTACTATAATAATAAAATAAATGGTTTCTCATTACATCCCATAAAGGGACAGGGGAGAGCTTCTCACAATCACTGAGCTGTGCGCTTTCTAGTGTTATACTCACTGATTGCGACCTACAGTTTTCCACCGATTCCGAAAGGTATTTATTTTGAGAAGCTTTTTCATGGCTAAATACTCGATAGTGTCGCCGTCACTATGCGAGGAGACCGCCGCCGAAAGAAATCTTAAGGTTGTCAGAGCATTCTTCGTACCCAGGATCCCATGGACAAGAGGCGCGTACGCTAACCATTGTACCACCGACGGTAAGTACTAACACGTTTTAATTTTTTCTAAAACTCTTGTATGATTTTTTATTAAATCCCTTCAATGCCAAGTAAACGTTTAGTTTTGCCCTATTGTTTTGAGTTTAAAATATTCAGAATCTTTGTTCAATTAGTTCGGCTTGAGGTCGTAAAATGAAAATACCAGCGGGTTCGACTGTATTTTAACGATTTATTATATTTTCCCAATATTTCGATTACCATCGCCAATCATCCTCAGGGTTCTATATACAAAAATGATTAACATTAATAACATATTGATCACAAAACGATGGCCAATAATTACATGTATTATAAATCACAATAAACAAATTACTCGTACGCAGTGTGCACGCTTTCGTCAACTATTGTCCGTTCTCCCTGTGGTTGCTTATTGTGTGTCGGTATATTTGAGCGCATCGGTCAGTGTCGGTCTTGTAATTGAGTCTTTCATTTCGAGAGTGACTCGTCGTGAGTAATGTGTCTCCTCCGCTAAAATGTCAACGCAGTGAAAGTTAGGATTATGACCCGTCACAGCATAGTGAGCCGCTAATGTCGTTTTCCGTTCCGTAGGTTTATAGGTGGCCTTTAAATCTGATTTGTGGGAAGACAGTCTTGTCCTCAATTTTGTCAGCGTGGTGCCAACATATACCTTTTGTCATACATCAGTCTTATACCCATTGCATTTTATCTGATACACAATATTAGACTTATCCTTTTCCGTCTTTTTGGACTTTGTCCGGCTAAATAATCTGCTCAGGGTATTGTGTGACTTCAACCCCAACTCATATGATCCTTTGTCATAGATATCGGAATTTTATTTCCAAAACATAAATTTCTTTGATCACCTTTATAAATTGCAACAAGTGATACCAATTTCAGTTCGATAGGTACAAGTTTCTCACTTTTATAGAAATCTTTAAAATGGATGTGATTTGCTTTGAATTGTCTACTTTATTTAACAACATATTAAATGCTTAGGCAGGATTTTTCAAGTACCTTTGTAGCCAACCAGATGCTATGGGTTTGGATTTTGTGTTCACATCATTTATCATCCGCCTTCGCAAATCCTTGAAATGCCAGTGAATAACACCCAATAAATGTTCACAGTTAAAACATTCGTAAGAATAAGCAATGAAAGCAGAAACAACATTACTGACATTTTAATATTGGAATTACTACGACTGAAAACGTTGCTATTGCCGGATATAATTGAAATGGAAATAAAGTAAAATCAAAAGGATCATAAATTTTGTAAATAGAAAAAAAGGGAACGACGAGTTAATTGCAATGACGATTAAATCAAAACGATATTAAATTTCAAAAGTGGTAAAGAAAAATATATCTGACATTAACAAAAATTCATTCCCATTACATCCCAAGAAGGGATTGGGGAGAGCTTCTCAAAACTAGTGAGCTGTGGACGTTCTGGCTTTACACTTGCTGACTGGGACCTACAGTTTTACACAGGCCTCGAGCGGTATTTTTGTGTAACTTTTTCGTGACTAAAAGCTCGATTGTGTCCGTAGATAAGAGAGGTATCCGCCGTCGAAAGAAATGTTAGGTGATAAAATCTACGTTATCATGTACAAGAGCCCCGTACACTATCATTGCACCACCGTCGGCCATTATTAAATATAATTTCCCAAAAAGTTCACAAATTGTTTTCACTTTATCAATAAATAATCTATATTCTCCGAGCTTGAGGTCAGATTGGCTGTTCTTGTATTTATTATATATGGCTACTCCATTGTTTAGCATTATCAGGAGATATAAACCATATTTAACAATTAAAACCAAATAACAATTGTGAAAAATTATGTCAATATAAAAATGTTCGAAAAACATTTCCCGCCTTTTTCATATTAAACTTTGATTCAAAGCGACCCCAACCAAAGGATAATGAATCTAATATAGCTTGTGTAGACAATCAAATGAGTTTAGCTAAATCGGTAACTGAAATGTGCCTGGTTACAACTTGATGATTGAAGTTTTCATTTGCTTTTTGGGTTTCCAACCAGCACAACTAACATTTCGAATTTTCGGAAACCCGATTTTCAATTTCACAGAATGGAAAAAATCGATGAGACCAGTTAGTTTTCGGTTTTACGATTTGCATGGAACACAATAGGCTTAAATTTATGTAGAAAAATCAACACAAAATCAGCACATAATAACATTATCTTCTCTGGATTCCTTTGCCGGCAAAAGGATCTATTACCCAGAAAATATAGCACCATTATTCAGATTTTAACATATTTTAAATTTGTTTAATAATTTTAATATTTTAGAAAGAATTGAACTGTAGACTATGATACCGCAATTTAGATTGAGTTGAATCGAAGTGGATTAAATGAATTGATTTGAGATAAATTGGATTGTATTGAACTGGCCTGAAGCGAATTGAATTTAATTGGATCGAATTGAATTGAACTAAATTGAACTGCATTCAATTCAATTAAATCGAAGTTAATTGAATTGAATTGAATTGAATTGAATTGAATTGAATTGAATCGAATTGAATTGAATTGAATTGAATTGAATTGAATTGAATTGAATTGAATTGAATTGAATTGAATTGAATTGAATTGAATTGAATTGAATTGAATTGAATTAAATTGAATTGAATTGAATTGAATTAAATTGAATTGAATTGAATTGAATTGAATTGAATTGAATTGAATTGAATTGAATTGAATTGAATTGAATTGAATTGAATTGAATTGAATTGAATTGAATTGAATTGAATTGAATTGAATTGAATTGAATTGAATTATGATGATAGAAGATAAATAAATGATATAATTCAATCTTTAACAAAACAATGACAAAAAGGGGGTTTGAATGGCTATGAAAAAATAAAAAATGTATCTTGTTTATTAATTAAACTTTTTGGCATTTGCTGATAAAAAAATAATATTAGACCTGTATCTCAATTGGAAAAGTGTTGATTAGACATATCACACCCCGGCTGTGGTAATGTTCTTTGTGAAATACAACAAACTCCTATCAAATATAACATTGTAGACGAACGCGAAATATTATAATTCAGATTGCTACGACATTTCTATTTTATAGTATAGATTTTTGAGTGATATAAGGCAAATTATTTGTTATAGTATAGATTAAATTTGTGTACCAGGGACTAGTTTCCTTACATCTGAATCAACATACTTGGCCAATGGCATGAATATAAGATTGGAGACTAACACATTTTTGGATATAACTCCGTTTTGAAGAGTGTATAGAAAAAAATTTCTGGCCGTTTTTAGTATTTCATGAAATTGTATTTAATATTTTCATATAAAATTAAAAACAAAAGTTAAATGAAAACTTAATAGAAAAATTGGGAAGAAAAATTATGCTGGATTAAGGTTTTAAAATGCTGCCGTGAACAAAAAAATACTCTGTTAAAATTTTAAAAATATATTTTCTCTGATTATGCTCTACCATGACACGTCATCGTTTGCGCCCCGTATTGACAAAAAATATCTTTTTTACCCAAATACACTCGGAATCGAAACTCAACGGCCGGTTTTGGACTTTACAGACCCCCATATTAAAAAAGAGTGACGTTCCGTAATCAGCTCCTCAATTCGCTTCTTTTCAGAACCCTCTTTAAAATTTGTTTTCAGTAGAACCTATTATACTGCTGCGCGCCAATATGTTGTCATGGTGGAATTACACTTTTTCCAATGTCGTATCAATCAAGCAGTTGTGAATAATATTCAACGGTGATCGCTTTACCCTTTTCAAAGCCATTGATGACCTTCATGACCTTCTTGGCTTTCAGACCTACGTTGGCCTTATTTGGTAAACGTTCACCCGGAGATGTGCACTATTTTGGCTGGTCCTTGGTCTCTGGTGTGTTGGGATGATTCCATGTTTTGTTCACGATAACGAAATGGCACAAAAACACTTAAGCATTTAGGGCGAATATCGCCAGATACTTAGGTGAGGTGGCCAGATGGTTGCGATTACGCTCGAGCGTGAATAATTGCGGCATCTATCTCGTGGATAATGTTTTCATATCCAAAGGCTAATGTACCCACTTAGTTGAGATACCAACAGTTTCAGCCACCTTTCGCACTTTCACTCTTCGTTCGTCCACCACCATTCAGTAGATTTTATCGACGGTAACTGGCGTGATGACCTCTTTTCGGCGACCTAAGTGCTCGGCAGCACTTATGCTGGTACGACAACAACGGAATTCAGTAAACCACTTTTCAACCATTGAAAGTGATGGTACAGAGTTCCTAAAGTATTTACCAAATTTTAATAACACCCACTTGGCCGCAATTCTCTGCCATTAATCCTCCAAACAAAGGTACACTGACCTCTACATGTGTGTTATTACTGATATAATCAATATCGCCTCCAAAGCCCCAGTATTCATTTATTAATTTTATCATTAAGCCTTGACTTGGGAATACATGATCAAGAAACCCAGTGACGGATTTTTTTACACAAAGAAAAATAATAATGGTAGATGAGCACACAATATTCACTCTTTTCCATTTTCGTCGAAATTCATGAGGTTGTCTGCTTTCAATTAGCAGTCAAACACAAATGAAATAACGCAGCTTGCTGAAACTGTTACTGTAGTCTAATAACAAATGGTAGTTGACAGTAGCAGTGTTGATTTTGAACTACGAGAGAAGATAAAAAAGTGACGGAGATTTGGAGCCGTCTCCTAAAAGGTTCGGTTCGCGTAATCGAAATAAATATAAATTCAGTTTGAGCCAATGGCATTCTCCGATTATGCGTTTGCTGCAGCCATTTTCTATAAAAGCACAGAGTAAAAATACATGGAGGAAACACTTCTCTCAGCAAATTTTTGACATTAGGCGTGGTTGCAGGCGAAATTTTGATGTTGAAATGGATTGGTTTAATAATACCAGATAGAGGTATTCGTTAAAAGCAAACCAACAAAAAACCATGACCGGCATTATGTGTCTTTGTATTACAACACAAAGGTGGGTTATATACAACACAAGGCATGCTAACAATAAAAGATCTCAAAAAGGGTCAAAATACCTTTAAATTTCCCAGATCCCCACCAAAATGTCATGACAAATTTAATTCAGAATCATTATAACACCGCCTGGAGTAATTTACTTTCATTTCATTGCATTTCATTTATGACTCAATGGAAATACAAATTCCATACAGACTACGATTTAATAACAAATTGTACAATAAAAACTTTACGCCGAACATGTCTCAATGGCATGTCTCTCTAGGTATATTTAGTTTATGTAGCAAACTATGCTGTATGTGTGTGCCTGGCTTTGATGTTATTTTTCTTAAATTGAGTTTCCTTATAAGTTTATTATAAATTTAAATAAATGCAACTGACACTAGCACGGTCTTCAAAAATGCTATACCACGGAAAAATACAACTCTGTGATATGGATTAAAACTCACCTCAAAGCACTGCAACAATGCGGGAACGCATGAGGAAAAGAAGAACATGGTGGAAAAATTCTGTCTGTTTTTGTTGTTGGAATTATAGGCCTTTCAGTGATGTTGATACTTAGGGACCTACGATCGATACTAATTCGCAGATGTGAATTGCAGAATTTAGTTTGTATATATACGATTGATGCTCAACCGACGGTATCAATTCAGGCACAGTAGTTAGGCATCTAATGACGAACTTGTCACGGAGTTCGAAATTAGCCATGCCATTGAGTGTGTGTTGAAATGAAATGTTTATTTTTTCCAACAAAACCTAATCATTTTCAATTAGAAAAATGTTCGTGACTTGTAAGCTTGTAGTATGAATTTCTCATACATTATCCAAAAATTTCCCGGGATTCTTTGAATTTATGTCTTTGGAATTTCTCTCCCAATATAACCACAAGAATGTACAAAAAGTATTTTCTATCAATGTTGTGTGCAACGTCAGTCAAGCACTATGAGAATACTCAAAAGATAAATGTTCAGGCGCTAACTAAAAAGGCCTGTTCAGGATACTTTAGATCAAGAACATTTGAACTGTTAACAAGTTTTAATTATTTCTAAAAATGTTGTAAAGAATTTTCTTAAATTGCTTCTATGCCAAGTAAAAATTTAGTTTTGACCTATTGTTTTTGACCTATAGTTTTAAAATATTCAGGTTCATTATCATAACGTGTGATTACGGCTTGAGTCAACAATTTTAAATTTAATACAATCTGGCGTCCATAACTGTTGCGTTGATCTATTGTATGATAAGCAGAGATGGTAATAGCGGAATTTAGTTTTATTTCCAATACATACATTTTTTTCGATTACATTTTTAACTTGAAACAAATTATACGAATTTCCCTTCGATAGGTAAAAGTGTCTTACTTTTATAGAAATATTTTAAAGGATTGCTTTATGTGATGTGATTGATGCTATTCATCTTGAATTGTCTACTTTATTTTAAAATATATTAAATGCTTTTACGGGTTTTTTAAAGTAACAACCAGATGCAGCCAGATGTTTTGATTTTGTTTTAAAATCATATATCATCCTCCTTCGCAAATCATTGAAACGCCAGTGCATGACACTCAATCAATTTGAACAGATAGAATCAGACCCAGCAATGTAAGCAGAAACAATATGACTGGAAACTTTTCTTTTGCCTTAAATAATTGAACTTGAAGGTAAAATCAAAAGGACCATAAATTTTGTTACTAGTAAAAAAGGGAACGAAAAGTAAATTGAAATGAAGGTGATGTAAAATTAAACGGCATTTAATTTCTTAAGTGGTAAAGAGAAATGCAGAAAGAGTAAACTAAATTGGAAATAAGGTTAAATCAAAAGGATATTAAATATCTTAAGTGATGAAGAAAAATAAAAGCTGGCTTTATTAAATATTTTTTTCGCCAAAATTACAAAATTGGGTTTGATTTCATATTAAAATTATATTCAAATTTGTATAAGCCTAACACAAACCAAATGATAATGAATCCATTCCAACTAGTCTAGACAAACAAACGACTCTTTTTATAACGTGTATTGAAATGTACCTTTTTACAATTTGGTGATTGAGGTTTTTTATTTGCTTTTCGAGTTTCAGCAAAGACAACTAATGTGCTGGTTGATTAATCGCCATAATGTTTTGTTTTAGATTTACGTTGCGTTAGATCAGAGCTGTGAAATTAACAATGTGCCAGCACCCATAAAAGAGCGTAATGAAACCGCTTTTCAACTAAACTTTTGATGAGTTATCAGCAAAATTTATTACCCAGACAAAAACCCATAAAAAGTTGACAGCAAACTCTTCAATGGGAATTGTTCTGTTTATATTTAGGATAATAATACCATAATCAACTGGTTATATTGTTGTGTTTCTCAGAGCACGATAGCAGAAACGCCCGTTAATACTTAACCCTTTAGTGGCACTCTTGACAATGTTTAACAAATTTCTGATAATTCTGACAATAGTTCCTGTCTATTGTCCGGCTTTACCAAAGACAATGTTCTTCATACTCATTAAAGGTTGTTTGAGTAGCTTTTAACAAATAAGAAATAAAAAGGCACACCAAAATTGTATTAGCTTTAGTCTAATTTCCAACTTTTCTCTTTAACATTTTTGCAACAAATCAACGTTCATATATTCTTAGCTATATACGCCTATATTTTTAGGCTGACGACATTTATATTGTCCGAACTAGAAAAAATACATTTCCATTAAATGAGGTTGGCAATTTGTTTTTGTTCGTAAAAGAACAACAAAACGCACATTAATTAAAAGTTTTGTTTTTTTCTTGAGAAGTTTTCGATTTTGTGATTTGAACAAGAAGAACAATGTTTTGCTTTTTCTCATAATTGGCAATAAAAATTGAATGAAACGTCATAGGAAAATGTTATGTTAGAAAATTAAAGGAAGTAAATAAATTAGGAAAATAGAGAATACTAAACAAATATTGAGTAAAGAAAGTCCTTGATATTATTTCTAGTTTAATATATGTTTGCTGCAATTGCGTAAAGTCTAACTATAAAATATCAAGTGCTATATGAATCTGGACAAACCGGAAAATGTAGAAACATATATATGAGTTCCAATGCATGAGATAATTGAATAAAAAGGAAGAAAATTTTTTGGCGACATATATGTATGTTAATTAGTAAATATTTAAAAAATAGCTTAATCCAGAGGTTCGTATTAAAATCCGGCAAAGACATCAAATAAGCTGTTATACCCTCTTGAATATTTTGTCTTGCAGATTGTCAGAGTAGATGTTGAGACACCAGGCGATGATGACGTCTTGCTTTCGATGACCTTCGCAAGACCTCCGCAAGAGCAAGATCTAGATCTTCTGTAATTCATTCTTCATTCTGTGTGTCCAACGTTACGTGTCCAATGTCCAATGTTACTTATTCGTTTTAGTTACTCTCACATTGGAGAACGCTCACGTTCTCTAAGTCTGGACTATGGCTCACCCTCACACAGTGTGTCGTAATTGCAGTTCTTTGTGTTATTTTTTCGTGGCGTAATTTTATAGCAGATCTGTGTTCTGATATTCTCGATTTTTGATTGTTTTTCGTTGTGCCAATGTTTTGATATTTTGAAATATTCGCTGCAATGTGTTGTTGGTTTTGGGGCCTATTTTATAGTTTTTCCCATCATTTCAGCTAGAGTTTTCAAAACTTTCCGACAATTTTCGGACATATACCAACTATTTATAATCTACTGGTTCTCTATTAGTAGGTGTATTACATTCTGAACTGATTTTTCCACTAGTTGCCGTGATAAGATTGTTTGACCGCTGTCATGGGAAGTAGGGTGGAGTGAAAAACTTTATTTTTTTTATTTTAATTTGTAATAATGGGGAAAAGTTGCCTATTGTGACCCATAATGGGCATGAAAAAATATGGGTCTGGAAAAAATTTCGTCTGCACCGTCAACGCAATCCAAAATAGATACCCAACGTCATTAAAACGAATGATCTATGGAACTAGGATTCATTGATACCTGATTTCGGTATTTCGTTTTTGAAAATGGCAACGATTAGAGCGACATGTTTATTTACTTTGCGTCTCACAGTGGTCCGAATGGTCAATCTAGCTGGAATAAAGTAATAACTCCTGTTTGGGAGTATGTATAAACTGGAAATTTTTATGTATGAAATATATTGCCTTAATGCTGCTTCACACCAAAAATGGGCGGTATTGGCAAAGTGGGCGTGGTAATTCTCATACATGGAAATTTTTAATTTTAAAAAACATCACCAAATTAATACCACATATAGATTATTTTATTTAGAGAAAAAAAATTAATGTTTTTTTTGGCGGTCGGCCCAACTTCTTGAGATATGGGCCTCTAAAGCTTGAGCATATAATCGTCGATATCTCAGGTATTTTTGGTCTGATCAGGTTGAGGAGAATATCGTTACAAAGGTCATTTAAAACTCTACAAATCTGTGTGTCAATATATTAATTTTCATTAACCCATTGGGTGACAAATTACAAAAATATGTTTTTTTAACATCACTTTTTTGATGAGAACCTATTTTTCTCAAGAAATGGCCCTTGTAAGCTTCCTTTCTTCCTGCACTTAAACTCTAGACAACATTTCAAGCTTTCTTTGAAGGTATAATATTCCCCATTATCCCTACAAAGACCGGAGATAATAAAAAATTAATAACTTGATTTTCCGAAGATGTATTGATGTGTAACTTTTCATGCTGAAAGTTTATATGAAAATGAAGACTCACACCAAAAATGGAGGAATCGACCATATGGGCGTGCCAGATTTGTAACTCTAAAAAATAAAATCCTTTTTTTATGTTACGTTATAATTTATTTAAAATTATCTTATGTTTAATGATAACATTAGGTGCAAAAGGAACAAGTATTATAAAAAATATAGTAACATTTATGTTATCAAATACTATATTCAGAATCTGCATCACTTTCTGAATCGACTTGCGGCTCGTCTGGCATCACATCTGAAAGCAATAGTCTCACTTCTGCAGATAAAGGCTCTGCATTGCGCTTATGAAGAGATGGCTTTGTTGATAAAGAAGTTATAAGTGGATCCGAAGACAAAAGAAGATAGTGAAATAAATCATGCATAGTTTTCTCTCGAGACATTTTTCGTGTATGATTTTCTCGTATATTCCTGAAATCCTTATTTCGGGATTCCAGGGCTTCTTCGGACAACATTCCAATAGGCAGTGCAGCATATTGTATAATATCAGCGCCATGCAGAAGAATTTTGTGGACACTCGATGGCATGTAATACCACGAATACAATTGGACATATAGCTTTGCTGTGCCGAGCGCATACATTCGAAACGCTTCCACATTAATAGCAAAGCCGCAGGACATAGTGGCTAAAATCACTGCAAACCTTTTTATTAAACGTTCATCGACTCCAGTTATTGCTGAGGCAAGACTTGCTTGTTTGAAAAATCTTCTAGCCGTGTTACCGTCATTTGTTGTTCCACATCCCGGCTTGGGAATATCAACCAGCAAACCCATCTCTTTTCTAAGACGGTCAATTATAATTTTCTTTGTTGCCTCTTTCATGGCCTTATCGGAATCCCCTCTGGCTTGCCATTTTTGAATATTTAGGTTGTAGGCAATATGAAGGACACATTCAAAACATCTAATCCATGCGTGTAATGTGGACAGGCCATACTCATAAAGGCTTTCTTTAGACTGTAATTTTTCAAGTGCACTTATATCATTCATAATTTTTGGTGAAGCTCCACAAATTCCACAACATTGGGAAGCAGCACTTGCGATTGTCGAGAATATTTTTCCATCAATCATTGTTAAATAAAACTTATGGGTGACATTAATTACCACCCCTTCTTCACAGATTTCTGTTGGAACTATTGCAGCTATTTGAGCCTTTATTGCTTCAATTTCACTTGTAATTAGTGACCTATTCTCTTTTTCATAAATAAGTTTGATTGGCCTACAAAATCTTACAGAAGATGGACGTGGATTATGCCAAATAAGCTTATTATCATCTTTGAGTTGCAGAGGAACCAAACAAATTGCAAACAAGTATTCATCACTTTTATCTTTGTAACTGTCATGGAACATCTGCTTATATCGTGAATGCCCACTGCTACCATCACAACCCCACTTATACGACAAAATAAGATTATCGCATTTGTGTTGTCTTAAAACTTCTTTTTGCTGCTTTAAAAGCCTTTTTGTAGTGTGATCTACCAAACTTTGTAAAGTCACTTCAGCCGATATTTCGGAAATCTTAACACCATTTTCTGGATAGCACTCGGCTTTGGCAGCCAAAAGTTTGTGGTACGATGGGAAGATGTCAGCATTATGATTTTTTACACCTGTACGCATCAGGGTATAAGTGCTTTTTGTGTATGCACCATCGATGTACAAAACTAAAGCCTCTTCGATTGTGTATGGTATGGGGTCTTTACAAAAAGAGTTAATTTTTTTTTTCATTATAGACACATTCGAAGGAGTGGAACAAACGGATTTAATAATATTCGCAGCATCTCTCTTTCCAGATTTATAGAGGCTTGTTCCAGCAGCAAAAGTTAATTCTTCAGGCGACCAACTCTCTGTTAAAGGTGCTACTTTCATTCGCTTTGCCCTCTCCCCTTGATATGAAAATTCCTTTGAAGGTCTCCCAGGCTTAGATGTTGACGGTCTCTCTAATGCTGTTTCTTCAAGAGATGTTGAAAAAGGAATTTTAGGTATAACTAACATCTCATCTAACCAACTTTGATTGGAAGCCTCAAATACGACCCTTGTTCGATTGGCCTGCATCCATTTTTGTTTTAATATATATATAAACTTATGAACAGATAGCTTCACATCTTTATAATAACTTTCGTTTCCTTCACTCTCAAGCCCAATCTAAGCGAAAACATACGTTATAACAGCGTCTGATTTTTTATTCTGATCTTTTTCATTCCTCCAAATATTGTACAGTACCTTCCTTGCAATCGGCATTTTTTACTGTAAGCAAGAAAAAAATCGTTTAGGCAAAAACTGGCAGCTGATTTCAAAAACAACAACACGCTGGCATCACACAGTTCACAAAACACCATAAACTTCACCTTGAGTCGGAGGCATTACCGTCTAAAACCTTAACACAACTTGGACAATGAAAAAAATTTCACGTACAGGACACTTAAACACAACAATCAATTTTTATCGACACAAAATACCACATAGAACAAATAATATTAGTAATATTTATTCATACCGTCTCCTTAAATAAATTTATCAACAAAAAATATTATTAAAACTCTTTTCAGATAGTTAACAATCACTTCACTCGTGGAATCAGAAATCGACTGTGCTGTCAGTATTAAACCAGCAATGTAATTGCTTGTCTTTGAAACAATAATGCGAAGCTAATACCAAAAACTAAAGCAAAACAAATATACCGTTATGTACTGTGGACACTTACCTATTATTTATCCAACAAATTTTTTGTTTACAACAATGTTGAAAAATTTAGTTTTTTCCGGCTAGATTGGTGTTTTGGACCACCGTGCGTCTGTGTGAATACCTAACGAAATGTTGCGGTCTTGTTTTGTCAGGTGTGTTGGACTGTTGGTGACTACTACGCATCAACATCAAGCTACTCACTGGGACGGGGCTCTACTTCGACGGACGTAAAGATAAAACACTGCTCCAAGTTAAGAAGGGCAAGAAGTACTATCGTCTAACAATTATAGAAGAGCTTGCGTAAGTGGTTCAAGAGCCACGCGGGAAATATATTGGACAAGTTTCACCAGCAACTGGTACCACAGAGGTGATCACGAAAAGTATTACAGAGTTTCTAACAGAACATTCTATTGACATTGCAAATCTGTAATTAATAGCGTGTGATGGGACAAATGTTACTACCGTTTACAAAGGGGGAGTGATCCGACTTCTTGGAAAATATTTTCGCAGGCCCATTCAATGGGCAATATATGTATATGCTTCATGGAAATGAGCTTCCACTTCTTCATCTCCTGCATCAATTGGATGGGCAAACTAACGGGCCTCGTGGGTTTTCTGGACCAATCGGCAAGAAGTTGGAATTGTGTTAGAAGCTACCTGTTACTATTGTGTTCAAATCATTGTATACCAATTTGCCAGAAATTCACGAACGCATTATCAAAGATTAAGTACCCACCAAAATATATGTACCAAATATTCAAAGCCATTGCTAGTGGTAACTGTTCAGTTGATTTGGCTAGGCGGGATCCCAGAAGGATATTACTTCTAGGTGGGTTACTACGGCAAACCGCCTTCTTCGGTTGTACATCAGCATTGAAAATCCTACAGACGAATTGGTAACTCTAGTCACTTATGTCACGAGAGTATATGCATCTATGTTGCTCCACATAAAAATCAAATCTTCATGTGAAAACGGAGCTCACCACTTATGGCGCACCATCAGTCTGTCACGTTACCTGGAGGAATCATTGAAAGATGTAGTTGATTCAGTTATTCAACGAAATGCATTCTATGGGCATGCTGAAAATATTCTTCTCGGCATACTAAAAGACAAAATGGCACACGTCAGGCAACTTGGTCTTTGACGTATCATAAAAGCAAGGAGTGAATCTGCAACAGCTGTTACAGCAGATACAATCAGAGTATTTCAAGTGTGCCTTCTGAATTTTAAAGCTACGGACTAAATAGACCTAATTGAATGGCAAGACTGTCAAGTTACTGAGCCACCAGTCACTGTCAAACTTTCCAATAATAAATTGCAAGAATAAATTGGCAGTAAGGAAACACCAAAGTACGATTTCCAGAAGTACTATTGCCACACAGGCGTTTGAGCGCACTGTAAAGCTTATCACTGAATCTTCCGCTTCAAAATTGTTGGAAGTTTAAATTTGTGTAGTTTATATATTAAACCATTGTGCCAGACCGAATCAAATACATTCTCTATATCAAGCAGAACCACTCCGGTACTTTTTCTATTTACCATATTGCGCGATATCATCTTCTTATTTGTCTTAATTTGGTGAATTGAGGAATGACCTTTTTTAAATCCAAATTTATGTTTATGTATTACATTATTTCTGTCACAGAAACTAGTTAATCTAGCTTGTACTACTTTTTCAAAAAGTTTGTCCATAACGCTTAACATACTGATTGGTCTATAACTAGCAGGTGATTTAGGATTTTTGCCTGGTTTGAGAATTGGGATTACTCTTGCATCTTTAAATATCTTTGGAAAATATCCATAACATAGGCACCACTTAAATATTTTCGTCAAAATCCAAAAAAATAATTCGCTCATGTTTTTGAAAATAACGGGTTTAATACCATCTTTCCCAGGAGCTTTGTTGTTTTTAAGATTTTTGACATAAAAACGTAGCTCGTCTACAGATGTTACATCCTCAGCTGTGTTGAGTGTTGTCTGTTGAGAATCAAGCCATCTAATGTGTTCTACTGCCTTACGATCAGCTGTTGATGTCAGATGTGTTGATGGGCTCTCTCAAACACGTCCGCTAATACGTTAGCTTTTCTCTCGCTCTCGCATACAGTTAAACCATCAACTGATAGTTCGCCAACAGGTGATTTCTTCTTTCTCACAGCTTTAGCTACTCTCCAGATATTTTTGCAGCCAGCTGGTAGATATTGCAAAAACGTGTTTCAATTTTTGTTTACATCAATGGTAATATGAGTATTTATCAGCATAGTGATCTGTGATTTCAAGAATTTTCTTCGATTAGTAAGATGACATCTTTGAAGTTTTCGTTTAAATCGTTTTATCTGGCCAATAAGATATAAACTTAACTGAGAAAGTTTACGCTTCCAGTGTTGAACCTTGCGTTGGGGAATTTGGCCTGCAGCCTGCTGTAATGTACTTTCAATGTGTTCCAAAGTATTCTCTATATTTGATTCTGTAATTTCGTCTATCTCATATGTACATATTCTAGAGTCAACAAAACTTCGGATTGAGCTCCAATCTGCCAACCTATACATCGGAACTTTTAACTGATTTTCCGGTACGGAGCCATATATTTCGCATGTAATAGTAACGCGATCGGATGAAAGTGTACCTGGATGTGTGGAGATCTCCGATAATTGTAAACAGGAATTTGTCAATACCAGTTCAACAATAGACGGCTGAATTGCAATATCATTTTGACTGTATCGAGTGTAATCTGTTGGAGCATGAACGTAGTAATTTCCCTGGAGTTAGTGACCGAATAACTGGTTGCCTGCTGTGTTATTACGAAGAGAGTTCCAACTGCAGTGTCGTGCATTTAAATCACCAAAGATAAAGATTTCTTCAGATTAATACATTCATGTCATTCAATATGTGGTGTGTGTTTTGGGCTATACACTGAGGTAAATCTTATTGAGCGGTTGTTTACGGAAATTATAATTGATGAATTTTCTATATTTTTGGTCCATTGTGGTGTCTTGACTTGGTGTGGAATAGAACTGTTTACAGCGATAAGTACTCCTCCTCCATGACTACTGCTGTCATTTTTGTAAACTTTAAAGTGCGACAATTTAAACTAGTGATGTGTATTTAAAAAAGTTTCATTAATAAATAGTACATCTATCTGTTTCTCATGTAGTAAAAGTTCCAACTGTGCAATATCGGAACGACTTGTTATGCCCTGTGCATCCTGTGCATAACTTTTGTACTATTTTTGTTGCTTTGGTTATATGACATTCTTTGACGTCATTCCAAGTGCTCTCATTTTATCAAACTTGTTCCTACATTTTTGTAATGCATCAAGTGCTTCGAAGTAAATTTCAAGTAATTTCTCAATTGAAATGTCATTATCATCTGTAGAATGGTAGTCTCTGCTAGGTCTTGGTTCAAATCGTCCGGGATTCTGATTATTCAGCCGCGGCCAAGCGTTTATAACATTAGAATCGTTTGCTTTAAAGTTGCTCGGAAAGTCTTTCTCCGAAAAAGAAAAGGTTGGTATTTTGTTGCTATTTATTTTAATTTGCCGATTGTTAGTTGTAAGTCTTTGACGCACTTCCAAATACTCTTCCCCTGAGGGACATATTTTATCATCTGCGCGGTGATTAATATTTTTCTTAATATTTCTTTGACAATTGAAAAATTTATAGACTACAGGCCCTACTGAAGTAGTTTTACTTAATTGGCAGACGGAAAAATCATGCGGTCCACCACAGCCTAGACAGACACTTTTTCGAAAACAGTTTGGTGCTCCATGACCACACATAGTGCATTTAGAACATTGGACTGGTCCATTGGCTCTTCGTAACCGATTACGCCATTGTATCACAATACCACACAAATATTTGATTCCTCTAACGTCTTTCTTTGTGACCTGGTTTTTCTCAAACTCAATCGCGTACAGGGCGTCATCTTTACTTGATTTTTCCGTTTTAAACTCAGTTACACTAATTGGGTCAATGTTGAAAACATTCTTAAACTCTTCAAATATAGTTTGAATGCTTAGTTGTGGGAGCCCAAATAAAATTATTTTGAACCTCTTTTGGTCTCTTATTGGGTGGGAATAGAACTCCATTCCTTTAAGTTTTAGTTTAGTTACTTTATCTTTGTAGTCAGGCTCTGTGTTTGGCATAACGTTTGTGCCAATGGACATTCTTTTATACTTTCCAGCATTTCCCAGAAGCTTTATTACAGCCGTAAAGTTGTAACTGGGATCAACTACAATAGGTGGAATCCTAACAACGAGGGCGTTATTACTGCAAACACATCTGTATGATAAGAAGATCACTAGACAAATGACAAACATAACGTGTTTGGGTACAAGTATAATATATTTGCGACAAACTACAAATACGCTCTATTTGCACCCAAACAACAAAAAATGACATATTTTTCATCGTGTAGGTGATGCCGATGAATCCAAATGAAGTCTCCGGGTTTGTTGATAGAACTTGTCCTTGTATTGAAGATAACGATTTTCCGGGATGTAGAATTTAAAAATCGTCATATACTTATTCTTGGTCATATTTGTGAAACTTTCTATCGTCATCCATTTCCCTTCAACAATACTGGAATTCTTGATCGAAAGAAACCATCAGCTCGTCATCTCCTGCGATCGTATTATCCATCTTGTCCTTAAATTAATTCGAGTTCCTCATATTATACTTGGAGATATCCGTGACTCTTGCTAGTATTGTGGTAAGGTATTTGCAATGTCTACTAGTAGGTGTATTAATTGTGGAGCATATTGGTCTTAGGAGGTTGTCTACTTTATATATTCTCGTAGACTATAGATCCGAGATGCAGTAGTGGACTCAGTTCTCAGCATCCTCTTCTATTGTTCATCTATGACGTTATATGTTACGTTAGATAATATCGAAATATTAAATACATTGGAAATTAGACTGACCTTGAGCTTGATTTCTGAACAAAAATATCCACATTAATGATAAAGGTCGAATATTAAAATCGAAAAGTTCAAATACTTTAGTCCATTCGATACACAATTTTCTCAAAAAACATATTTCCTGATTTGCCATTAACAATTGAATTAATTTCAAAATGTATTTAGCCCCTATGTTCAGTGTAACTTTAAAACTCATTCCATGAAAATGGCTATTAGTTCGGTCTTAACCTCTTGTCAACAGTAAATCCATAACAAATGGCTTTCCCGTATAGCGGATGGTCAAAAACTTACAACTGTGTTTTACTCTATTACCTCCCATCAACCACAATAACATGCTGAAGGGGAATTCAATACAACTCGGATAAACCGGAAAAAACATTTGGTTTTATATTCTTACAAAAAGGATAACAGCAGCCAAGTGCAGCCAACAGTAGAGGTGTTTCACTGCTTTGATAGTAATTTATTGCTAAGCATGGAATACATTTCTGCTTAGCTTTTTAGGAAAGCTTCAATTGCAAGTACTGCACTGGTATAGGATAGCCTCACTTGGATTTTGCTAAAACTTGTAGAAATTGTTATATCCCCATTAAAATGTATGAATATTACTGGCAAAAATGTGGTCTGCTTTTACAATGACCAAGTTCCCTATCTCTTCATGGGATGTAATGGGAAACCATTTATTTATTTTAAGTTCCAAGAGGACCAGTTAAAAGTAGTGTTGTTTTTGGCATTAACAAGGATTACTCTCTATTTTTGTCGTTTCGCAAACCATAAAATTTTATTAAAGGTTCTTTATTCAAAATTATTTCTTTAATCTCGATTTACATCGAACCATAGAGCGTTGTTATGTAATAATTTAAAAATCATCAGTTTTAATCCAGACGTTTAGTAGCAACAATTCGAAATGCTATAAAACGAACACGAATATGCTTCAATTCATTAGGTGGTAATTTGACCGATATATGTTTGTTGAACTTAATATCACCACGTTTCAAATGGTGATAATAATAAACTTATTCGGCCTTTTATTACAACTATATAATTTTGTTTATTCAAGCTCAAGTCCATTCTATATATCTGCCAATAGAGTTATAGTTTTTTAAGAAGGAACTTTTGTAAACTGCATCCGAATGATTCCCGCCAAATCATGTAGATACTTCAGATACAGACAGACGCAGATCTTCATCGGCGATTGAAAACTATATCTCCATTAATAGAGATATAGAATGGTCTTGATGTTGAATAAATAAAACAAAACAAAAAATCATTAAAATAAACTTTCGTTGAAAACAGAGCCCAGTTGCTTTCATTTATATCCAAATGGCAGGTAATTCACATACAGACATTACTGTTGCCCCAACTGACTAACTCTGCTCAATTTTAGTACAATTGTGCTTATACTTACTTATTCGGAGGGAATTTATTCTACGAAAATTAAGGAAATTTGTTTCTTTATTTCAGATTTATGCCTTTACTGCGAATCCTGTGATTGAATAAAATTTCTTTAGATTTAAGAGGATTTGAGAGCACTTTCGAAATAGAAAAAGTTTTGAACTCAAATTTAGCATATTTCTGTTCGAGTGTTTAACACTTGTGGTTGAAAACAAAACACTATTGTCTTAGTAAAATTTTTGACAAAAGGACATATCGCACCCGTTCAACAATACTGTATTAACTCAAAAACTTCAAAGTGTTCAGGAGAGACAAAAAACTGTTTTCTTAATGCTTAAGGAATTTTCCATTAACAAAAGTTAGGCAATATTGCACCATATTGCACCACATAACCTTTTTATTTGTTTATTGTTTGCAGATAGTGTTATGTATTGTGTTTTGCCAACAAGATAAAATAAAAAAATTTTGAGTTAATACAGTATTGTTGAACGGGTGCGATATGAATTAATGGTCGTGATATCGATATCACAAAAATTGTATTGGAACAACAAAACTCGGTGTGACATGGGTTACATTTTGTGCGCGATACAAAATTTAAAAACTATTACATATAAATTTTAAAATCATATTGTAGAATCTCCTCGTTTTTACTCTGACGAAGGATAGCCAATTGAAATTCCTAAAATTCATATTAAGAATATATTCTTTGTATTGTTTGCTCTTTTACTTCTTAAGCTCTAATGCACAGTTTTATATTTAAAGGTGACATCAAAACCTTCCCAAAGATCACTCCATAGTCAATTCAATTCAATTCAATTCAATTTATTTAGTTTTATAATATTTACACTTTCGTTATACTTATAAAATACTATGTAAGAGTTTAAGAGTTATATCTTCTTTTGCTTCATAATAATTAATGATTTGCAAAATTGATTTCTGAGATTGATATTTACAAGTGGAGGCAAAAATTTACAAAAAACCTATATGAATATTAATCTCATTATGATAAAACTTAAGACTACTTACAGACTAACTATGAATAGGCTAATTCATTAATATAAGGAAATCTTGATGCAGTACATCACAAATTAAAACTTTGGTTCAATATTTCAATCCTACCGATAACTAGTTCTACTTTAGCTTGTTCATGGAGTCGTTTCGTAGAATAATAGAAGGGAAGATTTAAAATAAGTTTAAGCACTTTATTTTGCGCAATCTGCAATTTCTTCAGATGACAGCTGGCACTGGAGGCCCACAACGGCGCTCCATAGTACATCGCCGATTGACATATTGACTTACATATTAACATTTTGTTTTCTGGACTAAGACATGACTTTCGATTTATGAAGAGGTAGAGCATTTTGATCAACAAATTTACTATACTTATTACAAATGGGATATGGTCTTTAAATTTCATTTTTGTGTCTAGCATAACGCCTAAGTATTTAACTTTTTGTTCCCATTGGTTGAGGAATAAAGCATTCCTTGCGTATCCTTGTGAAACAAATTGCCTGACTCTTATCACCGTTCATCAAGATTTTCCATTTATGAAAATATTTGATTAACACGAACAGCGCAGATTGGAGGTTTCTCGTGATATCCGACGCTAAAATTTCTGAGCTTAAAATCGCAGTATCATCAGCAAAAATTGATATTAAACATTTATTTAATTTTGGTATATCATACGTGTATATATTATACAATAATGGTGACAGATATGACCCCTGTGGGCAGCCAGCTGTGATTGGTAAAACTGTTGACGAATGAGAATTTATAAAAACTTTAAACGTTCTATTTTGTAAGAAGTTTTGTATAATTTTAATAAGTTCGCTTGGAAAATTTAGCTTGAGCATTTTATATATTAAACCGTCATGCCACACGGAATCAAAAGCTGCCTTAATATCCAAAAGGATCATACCAGTAGACTTTTGTTGTTCAGAATTAGATATAATTTCTTTTTTTATCCGCTTTAGTGGATGGATTGTGTTGTGTTCCCTACGAAACCCGAATTGTTCTGAGGGAAGTACTACATTCTCATCAACAAATAGTGAGAGTTTCTCCTTAATGACTTAATGACTGATTGGCCGGTATGAAAAGGGACAGTCAACGGGTTTGTTGCTCCTTCTTATTGGTACGACCTTTGCTTCTTTGAACTCTTGAGGAAAATAACCAAGCTTTAAGCATGAGTTCACAAGAATAGTTAAATATTTAACACCTTTTTTGGACAAAGCCTTGAGGCATCTGTTATTGATGCCGTCAATTCCTGGAGATTTTTTGTTCTTCAAAGTTTTGATAATGTTCGATATTTTAGACATACTTATTTCATTGTGCCCCGATTGGCTTATATTCATAGATTGAAATAGCTCCAGACAATTTCTGACTTCAGGAATAGTGGTAAAATCTCCGAGATTTGAACTAATTGAATGGTTTGCGGCAAAAGTTTGGGCCAATAAGTCACATTTTTCAGAGTTTGTGGTGAAGCGTGTATTATTGTACTTGTAACTGAATTGTATTGGACTTCTTTCTTAAGATTTTGGATAAGTTCCAAAATGGAGAGGATCCTTTATCTAATTTAGAAAGCATTTGATTCCAAGATGAATTTCTGAATTTTTCAATTTCGCAATTGATTTTTTTACACACTAGCAAAAAGAAGTAAAAATGACCACAACAGACTCTTTTGACCTTAAAATCGCCCTGGATTTAATTCTTCTTCTGGGATTTCTCTTGGAATCGTTGGCTTCTACGAATAACAGAAGACGAGTTACTATCAGATTGGTCATCTATCATCATCGTGGCTACAAGTCTCTTCTTCACCTGGAGTAAGTACTTGATTTGTTTGATATACTGCCACAACTCCCTTATAAAATATTTGTGCATGTTGCATTCCGGGAATGCCTGAAACTATGTAGTGATCGTTTGGCAAAACTTCCGTTATAATATAAGGAACTTTGGAAGCCGGAAGTAATTTTGAACATTCTCCAGTAATAAACATTCGAACTCTTTTGATAATCACATAATCTCCAGTCAGATATGTTATATGTCATAGTCACATCTTTGATTATTGTCAATATCACTGTGGAACATAAAAAATATCAAGGTTCAGACAACAAATCCCGGTAGAGGGGGTAAAGCGAAATATATATGTATCGGCGTTTGCAAAGATCACGAAGGAATGTTATTTTAGGTTCAAATTTTCACCCCTTCTGTATAGGAAACCATGTTATCTTTACATTTCAGGTATAGGAAGTGTTCAGCAATTACACAGGTCTGCGACCAAAAAACTGCATAGGATTTTTTTACATTTTCTTACAGATTTTGACCTCCCCAAAACAGAAAAAATATTCAAATTATTATATCACATAAGTTTTTATGTATATTGCAGTATCTATGTTCATTGGTAATAAACCAGTATATATGTACATACATAAAATAAATAAATGGTTTCCCATTACATCCCATAAAGGGACTGGGGAGAACTTCTCACAATCACTGAGCTGTGCGCTTTCCAGTTTTCACTCACTGATTGGGGCCTACAGTTTTACACCGATTCCGAACGGTAATTTGAGAAGCTTTTTCATGGCTAGATACTCGATAGTGTCGCCGTCACTATGCGAGGTGACCGCCGCCGAAAGAAAATTTGAAGGTGGTCAGAGCCGGGGTCGAACCCAGGATCTCATATGTACATACATATTTCCCTATAATTCCGCCGTTCAACAGCGTTCCTTTGCATGGCAACCAATTTTTTACTTTTCGCTTTATCCATTGTCTATTGCTACACTCATTTACTCTCTGTACAACCTAACACGCACAAGTGCCTTCGTTTACTTCTGAATACCTTCTGAATATCTCTCAGTATACATACTGATATTCAAGTGAACAGTGCTGTTGTCTGTTAATCATGGCTACAAGGGGTTGTGTTATTTCTCCAAACAGTTTTTGTTATATCTGTGGTGAATTCACTATTAAAAGTCAACAGAGAAATATAAGTGATTTTGTAAGGAAAGTTTATTTTCCTACTTTAAATTAAAACTTGGTGATCAAGATAAACCATGGGCCCCGCATAAGGTGTGTAGAAGATGCGAAGAAGATCTTCGTTTGTGGTTTAAGGGAAAGAAAAATGCATTTCGATTTGGAATTCCTATGATATGGCGATTTCACCAGGATGTCCGTGATATCGAGAGAAGGTACCAAGGGCAATGGGATGTCACTATGCTTACTGACTACTGTTGGCTGCTTAAGCGAGAAACTGAAGATGGAAATCGGAAAAGGACTCGTCAAAGTATCAAGGAAAAGAAGAAGAGGTTTCATAAAGAACATGAATAAGTATATGTATCAAAATAATGTTTCGTTTTCTTAAAAAAAAAATACTAATTGTTTGAAAATTTTTAATAAAGGAGTGCTTTAACCAATTTTTTGTGTTTGAATTTGCAAAAAATTCTTATGTGATAGAAAAAAATGGCCATCACTTTTGAAATCAGCGCACTTTAAAACATATAATTCAGTAAAAATATCTCATGCAGCTGACAAAAAATTTTTTTTCGCAGACCTGTGTTATGCTTAAAATAACTACTACGAGGAATATTTTTGTGTAACATTTTACCCCGCTAGCTTCTCATTATATTATTCTTTTTCGACCCTTTTGTGGAAACGGGAAAAAAACAGCCATAACTAAAACACGGGTATAACTCGGTAAAATGTATAACAAAAGTATTTGCTTTAAAATTCCGCTATAAGTCTCTGAATACTCCAAAATTCAAAACTCCACTTGAATGCCAAAAATAATTCAAAACTGAAAAAACGTTTCAAGGTTAATTTCGTATTCATTCCGGATTGGTGCTAAAATGTCCCATAAAATTACATTTTAGTTAGTCAGATCCGTCGTCTGAACCTTATTATTTTCGAAAATCACAGTGTAATATTTGAAAGTGCTCGTTCGAGCTCTTCTTCAATGTTGGATAATAAGTTAATAACAGTGCTGTGGAGTCGTACGTGGAGTCGTAAGAATTTGGATCAATCCGACTTCAAATTTAGCATTTCAGACGTCTAAACTTTCGAAAGGAATAATTTGTTTTACATTTTGTGTTTACATCGTTTTAGAAAAAATAGTTTGCATTTGGACTAGATCAACTTGTCATGAGTTTCTTGGTTTCTCATACGAACAATGACTGGACAAATTTCACCAGCGTGTTTTTTGGCTCATTTCATGAAAATATGTCCATCTGCGACCATACCCGAAAATGCATGGGAGCGAAATGACAGCGGTTTGAATATTTTCGTATTGGTGGTCGGAGGGTATTAGGGTAAAATTGTTAATTTCTTTACCAGTGATCGGATTTTTTTGTTTTTGGGCTTGTTAGAAAGGCCTTTAAGAGACCTTTCAGAATCGATAAAACCACTGGGCTTCGTTTAGGGCATTTTGGAAAGTTAAGAGGTAAGGCTATTTTTTAAGAGAAAAAACATAAGTTATCTGCCATCTGGATGAGAAAATTGAGGTTATGTATGTGCACGTTCTTATATTTTTTTTTCAAAAGCTCCGTATCTCGGCGATTTCACTTTTTTTTTAAATTTTCTTTATTGATTCTGAAAGGCCTCTTAAAGGCCTTTCCAACCAGCCCAAAAACAAAACAAAAATTACTCAAGTACCCTCCGACCACCAGTCCGAAAATTTTCAAACTGCTGCCATTTCGCCCCCTTGCATATTGGGTATGGTCGCAGATGGACTTATTTTCATGAAATGAGCCAAAAAATACGCTGGTGAAATTTGTCCAGTCGTGACTGAACCACCCTATATTATAGCGGTCATATCTCGCAACAAAGCCGATGTAATATTATATTTTTGGTATCGTTAAAAATCTTCCAACTCACATCTAAATAATGCCTGTAAATAAACGACAGAAGTACTAGACGTTTACCATAATAAAAATACATGGTGAATCAGGAATTTCCGGACAAATTTCTCCAGCGTATTCCTTGGCTCATTTCATGAAGAAAAGTCCACTAGGACCATGTCCGAAAATGCAAAGGTGCGAAATGGCAGCGGGTTCAAAATTTTAGGATTGACGGTCGGAGGGTAGTAGGGTAAAGTTGCTAACTTCTGAGACAATCGCCTGGCCACCACGATCTCCAGATCTCACACCACTTGATTTCTTTTTGTGGGGCTACATGAAAGATTGTGTGTATTCTGTGCAGATCCACAATCGTGAGCAGTTACTTGCACGAATTTTGGAAGCTGCGGTGAAAGTTCGGGAAAAGATGGGTGAACTAAACGTGGCGGATATGGTTCGCAAACGGCTGTAATTGTGTTTAGTAGAAAATGGGAACCAGATTGAAAACTTCCTTTAACATCAAATGTTTTTTTTCCTTATGTGTGTGATTCTTCAGCCAAAAATTTTCATAAAATAAAATCCTAAACGTGTTAATTTTCCAAAACAAATAAATGTGTGCTGTTATTTCGCTTCCAAAAACAAAATCAAACATTTTTGCATTTCAGTAAAATAGTCATAACTTTGGAACGGTAAGACCCCTGGGCTTCGTTTAGGTCATTTTATAAAGGTAAGAGGTATGGCTATCTTCCAACAGAAAAAAAACATAAGTTACCTGCCATCAGGCTGAGCAAATTGAGGTTACGTGAATTTTTTTCCCATTTTTTTCCGAAAGCTCTGTATTCCGCCGATTTGACTTTTTTCTACTTTTTTTTATTAATTCTGAAAGGCCTCTTAAAGACCTTTCCAAAAATCCGACCACTGGCTCAGAAGTTAGCAACTTTACTCTACTACCCTCCGACCGCCAATCCGAATATTTTGAACCCGCTGCCATTTCGCACCCTTGCATTTCGGGCATTTCTTCATCAAATGAGCCAAGGAATACGCTGGAGAAATTTGTCCGGAACTTCCTGAATCACCCTGTATATATCTAACTTCAAACTTTTTTTGTTCAATCCGAGAAAGTAAATTCGTTGTACTTATATATTTCATCTTGAATGGAAGATCAACTTTTTTCTAATTTAAAAAAAGTTGTCTTCTAGAACAAACTAAATATTTGTGTGTTGTGCTAAGAAAATGGCTTTATTTAATACTGAAGTCGGTGGAGAGTCGTGTATTTTCAAAATGCTACAGTCGGAGAAGAGTCATGGAAACTGAGATTGCTGGGCTCAGAGTTGAGTTTGTAGAATGTAAGAATGTGGAGAAAAGAAAGAATTTCGTTTAACTAACAACCATTGATGTCCACAATATTTTAATTTGCTCTGCATTGATTATTTAAAGTCCTAATTTTGAATCCGTATTGTTAGAATATTTGATAAAGAAATAAATTTATATTAAACCTGAAGGACCTTATTTATCATTGAGGCGAATACATTTTAAGGCATTTTTAAGACGACGGGGCTATGCATATCTGACTGACTGTCTGGTCTACAAGACAAAATCCAGAAATATGTACCGCTCGCAATGCAATTAAGCCAGTAGCTAGTAATTGCGAAACCCAAGTTTTGCGGTGCTACATGTGTACCAGCCATTGATTGTGGAAAACTCCTAATTTAATTATCTCTTTTACTTATTTTAAATCGAGTTTTACAGCAAAGAGAGGGAAATAAACATGTCAAAATTCAATATGCATATAGAGACCTTAACAGACATTTAGTTTACCACAAGAAAGCATACAATTTATTGAGTTTCTTTGCCGAACTCGTGACAGAATTACAACACATATAACATCTATATAAAAAATATATTTTATTTTGACACATTTAAAATCTGTTCAGTATGGTCAACATGATAACATTTCACAACTTTACGCTTAAAAAAAGATTAACAAGGAAACAAAGTTGTGAATAAATCCTAGGAAACTAGACACGTTTGCATATCTTTTTTCCACTCCTGGATCACGTTTACAAGTTTTTGTGTCTTCCCCATGATCATCCTTAGGCTATCATTGTTGCTTTTTTATGCTAAGCATAAGACTTAACTTTACGTGTGCTGCATTTTTAATCGTCTGGCCTTGCCACAGTGTGTCCTTGGTAATGTAAACGCGAATCTTTAGGCTCCAACCCATTCCTTAATTTCTTGCATATTATTTTTGTACTTGTGCCCACTTTTGTCTGCATTCGTCTGATAATTTCAATGATTGCGAACAACGTTTCGTGCCTGGTTTGTTTTGTAAATGTCGACTTCTTTGTTTCATTGCCCCTGGTGTCCAATCATTGCTATTGTATGCCTTAAATCATAGTTTGTACTTCTGGAGATGTGTTTAATACAACACTGAGACAATTCTCTAAAGATAACAACAGGAACTGAAACGACTTTAGGGCACATGAATAGTGATTTTAGCCATAGCCATTTGCTGAAGTTTGTAAATAATTAATTATTGAAATAGCAGATAATGAGAGAACATCTCTGAACATGAATATTAATAAGTAATAGCCAACAGTAAATAAGCTATTTGTAGGGGGCAAATGAGTTATTCGCTATGACATTTGTTATCACATCATGGTACAATATGGCAAAATTAAAATGTAAAATTTGTCATTAATTTGAAGTCTTAAAATTCAAGTCAATTTTCAGAAGTTAGTGTGCACGGCTCTTTTACATGAGTACGTGGGTTCGATCCCTGCTGAGACCACCTTACATTTCTTTCGACGACGGTCACCAAACTTAGTGACGCCGACACTATCGAGTATACAGTAATGACGTATAGAGACGCCAACTCTCTCAGAAAATTGATGGCATTTGGTGTGTTGTAGATGGGTGGTTGGATGTTGCAAAGAATTGCTTTAATTATACCAGATAGACGCAATGGCTCAAACCAACCAACAATAAATCAGCAACGGTATTTCGATTTGTGCGTTGAATTTTTTGTGGAAATACACCCGAAAATATAGACCAACAATAAAATATAACACAAAAGTCCAAAATACGTTTAAATTTCAGAGTTTTTCATCAAAATGACATGAAAAATTTAAGTCCACAATTTTTGTAAAAAATACCCGTCGGAACCGGTGTAAAACTATAGGTCTCAATTATTGAATGTAAAATCTAGAAAGCGCACAGTCCACTGGTTGTAAGAAGCTACCCCCATTTCCATCGTGGGATGTAATAGGAAGCCATTCCTTTTAATGAATTTATGTGGTAAATATTATTGATTATATCAAACTTATAAACTTGAATGCGAATTAGTGATGCAAAACAACTACTGTTCACGACAAACATACACTCTCGATCAGATGATTAAAACCACTTACATTTCTGGATAGGTTTATGAAGAACGAAGACAATCCGATGGATAAGTAATATGGTCATTGCGATTATTATTCACTTGTAGTTATAATTTATCTTGGAGAAAGTTTACCAAGAGTTTCCATCTTCGGACACGAAATTAACATTGAAATCTCCTGCTAAAATTTGTGGCAATGTATGATAGTTTTCTCCTAATTCTTCACAGCCTAATCGACAGTAAATCATAAGTTTTTTATATACAAAATTTATAATATTATTAGCTGAGTTATTGGGCGAAATGTAAACAACCACCATGATGATGTTTGTTCCATCGTCCAAAACTCAGTAAGCAGCACATATACCAGCAATTTATCATTGACCAATATCGACCAAAATCGGTTACTTTGTATTCAGAGTCTGTGTCAGTCTTCCTGCCATAATTTTTTATTATTCACCCGAGAATTCACAACATTCGGATATGAACTTTAAAATTAATTTACAATTTTATTCACTTTCAACGTAGACTATTTAATGTATTGAACAAAACCTTAATTTATAAAATTGTTCAAGAACGAAATTAAATTATGAAATAATCACGAAATCCTTCTCCTACAGTGTGATACAGACAATTTTGCTGTTTCTGCTTTTGATTGCTATCCCTTTGGTCTGTGGATTTGTGTATGCGCGAGTTTGTGTGAATTGATGTCTGTTACTTTTTGCGTTTGCTATAGCAGCAAGCAAACTTTATGCGCCATCATCAACACACATACACATACATAGGCACACACGCCCGTATGTTTCGTTCATAGAGTAAATAGGGGTAGAGCCGCCATTTGTCTCATCTGACGTTTCCTTTCACACTCTTCGTGATGCGGTCGGTGTGATAGAGAGATGTTTGACGAAAAGTGATATACACCAGGTGGAATTACAATAACTTCTTGCTTTAATTTTTCATGCCATTTTAGTGAAAAACTGTGAAATTTAAATGTGTTTTAAACTTTTTTATTGACTGTTATTGTTAGCATACATTTGTGTTGTATTTAACACATTAATTTTAACACACAAAACGAAATGCCGTTGTTGTTATTTTGTTCGTTGTTTTGAACCATTGCCTCTATCTGGTATTAGTAAAGCAATTCTTTTCAACATCAAACGTATACATCACACGAGGACAAATGTCAGAAATTTGGTGAGTGAAAGATTTTCTCTACCCATATTTACTCTATGGTTTCGTTTGTTCGTTTAAAAGCAATAAGAAATGCAAAACAGAGCAAACGAAAACAAAATTTCGTCCGCCTCTTTTCGTAACGCATTCACCAGCTTACGCCAAAGTCAAGCGTGCTTAAGAAGTTTTACTTCAAAAAATAAATTCCAAAATCGGCATTACTTTACAATATCATATCTTTTGGAATAAACATCATACAAAGAACTAATGCGTATTCTCTTTCATGCCTACAACAACCACAGTTAAGCTAAATATTTGCTTTAGTTGTACGCTTCACATGTAAAATTTCTGTGACCTTTTAAATTGAGCTTTTTAATGGTGACTGTGAAACTAGTCCTAAGTTTCCTAGGATAATCTTCCGCCAAATTTACATCTAAATTTTGCCTTTCTTGCAGTTTACGATACTTAACGATACGATTCTAAACGTAAATAAATTACGCAAAAATTTAGTAATAATCACTCACAAATTATAAAACATCACAGTACATTAATTCATAAAGTTAAATGTCTGGATAGGGAATAAAACCTAGGTAATTTTTATGCACCAGTTTGTGTTTATGTTGCCACAAACTTTTCTGCCCTCTGCCGGATGTGTAGTCCCACCAACATAAATCATTGCTTCTCAGTTCAAAACTTGTCTATTATACTCACATTGTCGAATTGAGGTATATAACGGGTTTTTCAATAAGAGCGCTACAAAAGTTTTTTTAAATAAAACAAAACCGGTTTTAGATACCAATGAAATTCTTTATTCCTCTGAAAGTACGTTCGATGCCATTATGTATGGAACTCGATTTCTTTTGCATGGCCACCACGGACACGCTTGCAGAAGTCCAGACGCTGAACCCAATTTTCGACAGTTTTCAAGCATAAATCGGCGGATACTGCTGCAATTTCCGGTTCGATATTCGTACAAAGTTCATCAATCGTCGCTGGCTTGTTGGCATAGACCATAGACTTGACGTAGCCCCACAGGAAATATTCTAACGGCGTCAAATCGCACGACCGAGGCGGCCAATCGACTGGGCCATTTCGTGAGATAACACGTTCACCAAACTTGGTTTCCAATAAATTGATTGTGGCATTCGCTGTGTGGCTTGTGGCGCCGTCCTGTTGGAACCACATGTCCTCCAAGTCCATATTATCCAATTGGGGCCAAAAATATTCGGTTATCATTGAACGGTAGCGATTCGCATTCACAGTAATGTGCTGGTCTTGATCATCACGGAAGAAGTACGGCCCAATGACGCCGCAGGCCCATAAACCGCACCAAACCGTAATTTTTTCGGGATGCAATGATGACTCATGGATTACATGTGGGTTGTTGTCTGACCAATAACGCATATTTTGCTTATTGGCGAAGCCATTCAGCCAGGAATGAGCCTCATCACTGAAGATGATTTTCCGATTGAAGTTGAGGCCACTGACACCAAATTTCGGTAGTAAATTTTAATAATTTCGACTCGTTGTTGGCTGATGAAATGCCAACCTTGGTGAAGAGAAATGTCAAAAGATGAAATGTCAACCCTGGTGAAGAGAAATTTCAAAAGAGCGGGAAAAAATATGGCGTCGGTTGCTGTCCCTATTGATTTACTTTTGTAGCGTCCCTGTTGAAAACCCCTTTTTGTGGATATTTCAACATAATAGTATTTTGCTTAAATTCAAATATTTAAAAATTCCTAAATATTTTTGCTACGCTAACTATAAAAATAATTACAATATATTTTATACTTCAGTTTTTTACATCAAATGCTCTGAGTTTAGAAAGATTTTATCTATCCTGCGAAATCTAGGGAAACTCTGCATTTCCATGATTCCCTTAAAAAAATATATTTTAAGTTGCGATGGAGTGGTTTGCACATAGTCTATTTTCTATATCATCAATTGACGTTCGAGCACATCTTTGTCATAATTGATTGTGTTAATTTGTCATTTCCATTTAGGATTCTCTGAACGTTCACTGGTGATGTAGTAGTTCAAAAATATAACAATTAATTAGTATATTACGATGACATTATTGAAAACCCTAAAAAAGTTCGGAAATGCTGATAAATGCTTAGCCCGCCAACTTTTGACAACAAATTATTAAATATTGCAATGTATCAAATATTCCATATCTCCGATTAAAATAATTTCGAGCAATAATTAAATCAAATTTTTACAAATAACTTTTTTTTGCCGAATCTTTCAACAGTCTCTCACTTAATCTATGAAAAAATATAATGAAGTTCATAGAAGTATTTTAGACCAGAGACTATAAATAAACATCTCCCTGAAGAAGCCAGGAAAATCCGGAGAAACGTACAGCCAAGTTGAAAATATCGATAATGAAGTTCTTTTACCTAAGAACATTTAGGCGTTACAGAAAACAGTTAGTGTTAAACTTTATTAAACTTTAACAGAAATCATTTTCAAAATAAATAACAGATTTACGAAAATTTTCAAAGGAATAGTGACGAATATATTGTAGATATAACAAATGCAAATATTCAAATGTTGCATATTTTTGGAAAACTTTAAAAGAAAGTTTCTTATTGGTGCATGACAGAAGACAACAGTTGTTGCTTTTATGCAGAATAAGTTGGGTTTCACCAGCCCCTTTCACTCAAAACAGCTGATCGACTCGTTAACTCGAAATTTCATACCGTGCAAGTTGGATGAGGGATTGAGCGATAGTAAGTTAACTAAATTTTAATTTTGTTTTGTTGATAATAAAGTAATAATTTTTGAAACAGCGTTTTATGCTACAAATAACTTTTGGAGTAATCTGAAATCCGTATTTTCTTTAGTTTCTATTCATATTACGTCAAAATTCCAATACCAAATTCAAACAGTATTTAAACTCCAATTAGCCCAGTTACGTTCAATTTAATTGGTTTTGCAACGTATTTTATGGTGGACGAAGTATTGTAATTATGAGTACAACAAAACGGTTACGAAATGTAATAAAATAATAAAAGAAATATATTTTTAATTGCCTGCGTTCGAAACAGAACACTTTTCACTTTTGAGGAAATTTATTTGGACCAGCAATTATAGATTTTACTGCATAATTCATCTTTGTAGTTTTGAAGATATTAATTACTGAAAGTCAAGTCTTGATTTATTTAAATTGAATTAAAAATTGGTACGAAATAAAAACTTTTAAACAAAAGTTGTTGATTTTTCCATATTTTCAACTTAAATCCACTTTTTATAAAAAAAATAATGTATTCGGTTACGGTTGAATTTGATTAATATATTGTTTAGTTCATTGCATAATTGTAAAACTGAATTTGTCAGTGGTGCAAATGTCAGTGGTGCAATGGGTAGTATGCGCGCCTCTTGTGTTTCAGATCCTGGGTTCGATCCCTGTTCTGACCACCTTAAAATTCCTTTCGACGGCGGTCACCTCGCATAGTGACGGCGACACTATCGAGTATTTAGCCATGAAAATGCTTGTCAAAAGTATCGTTCGGAACCGGTGTTTAAACTGTAGGTCCCAATCAGTGAGTATACAACTAGAAAGCGCACAGCTCACTGATTGTGAGAAGCTCTCTCCAATTCCTTCATGGGATGTAATGGGAAACCATTTTTTTTTTTTAATTGTTTAAGCGTTTTCTATTAGTCAAACATTCAAATTCAAATATTGTTTTTACCATCTTTATTTCATTCGTGAAATGAGTTTTATGTGAATATTGATTCTCTGTCATTCACCAGCAATTCAATCATTTGCATAGTTAAAGCCGAATAACAAAATTTCCACATTATAAAGCTCAAATTTAAAGCAACCGTCTACTCATACACGTGTCACAAAAAAAGGTTGTCAAGCAAATGTATACCCATCGATACGAAGTTAACAATTCAAAATAAATCACTCATGAAAAGGAATTCTAAAGTAACTGGGGACAGTTACGCCTTACAATGATCAAGTGGATATCATTTATTGTATGCTTTATACAGATTCTACGTTAGAAAACTAAAGTGTGGTCCATAAATTTAACGGTTTGGAAAAAGTAAGGAATATATGCTATTGTAGCAAACAAAATTAAAAATAACATATTAACTAGGTATAGCAAAAGGCGATTGTAAACTGTTATGAAGTATCAGAAATGCTTTTGTTTTTGTTCAATTTTTTGAAATTGTTGCAATTGGTTACAAACCGTATACTGGCATTTATGTTTATGAGACTTAACCGTCAACGAGGTTTAGCTTAAAAGCTGATATTTTTATTTTACTCGTAAAAGTTGAGTATAATATAAAACGATTTTAATGAAAATCCCTTTTTAACACAACAGAAACTAGAGCAATCATCTATAAGAATCAAATTCAAAGAAAATCCGATTATAAATAATGTTATAAGGAAACACAATATAAAGGAAATGACACCTATACCTAGGACAGGTTGCGTGTTAGGATTTTATTTCCACATAGCACGTCATCTTGCAATTGGTTGTTATATCTGGCAATTTTCATATTTCCGGCTAACATTTTGGTTTTGTATACACGGTATAAAGCAACAAAAACTCAAAACGAATGACAAACACACTAAGTTAACAAAATACATTTCAGAATAACCTTTCAGATATCATATATAGGCATATATCTAATATAGTTCCTTCAAATCTAATAGCCCAATTAAGGCATTTTGACATCTGACAAAAATGTTACGATACGTGTCAATATTTTCATTAAAAACTTGCGGTGAATTTTTTCTAAAAGAGTTGGAGGTTAAGTTCAAATGACCTACAGTGGATTCACAAATATTATGTCAATCGATTGAGAAAAAGGAAAACTAAAATTGTTGTGTTTTAATTATTTAATTATTCAATGTCTATGGCCATAAGATAATGAACCAAAAAATCATATTTTTTTATTGAGGTGTTAACATCTATAGCGGCGTATAGGGACTAAATCTATCAAAGTCAACACATGCAAACAACACACAGACAGGTTTTCTGCTGCTGCTAAAACCAGATTTTATGCTGCTGCTAAAACCAGATTTTATGCTGATGCAAAAACCAGATTTTCTGCGACTGCGAAAGAGAATAATGACGTGTTAAACAAAAATAAGCGACCAAGAGAGCAATGAAAGAGTGGTGTGGCAGGGGTGAGGCAAACACAGCAAGCACAAATAAATCACCAAAATATCAGTAGTAGTAGTAGTTGTTGTTGTTGTTGTTGTTGGTGTTGTTGCTCTTGTTGTTTTTATTTCTATTTTTCACTTCTGCCCTACACCGAAATTGGTTCACGCGAACTAGAAGAGGACTATTTTTCTATGCCTATAATAATGGGTGGAGACTATAACACGAATTTTTCAACCGCAGAAGCACTGCCACTTATCGAATTCCTCTACGATAAATTCAAGCTTACTATTTATACTTCATTAGTGTCTCCAACTACTATCCAAGGAACTACAATTGACGCTGTTTTCTCACGACATTTAAATAGGATACAATCTAAAGTTTATGTCTCATATTTCAGCTATGTCATTATTATCATATCAGAGAAACAAACGATGACCGATAATTTGTCGGTACGCAATGGCAGCTGTAAAATCTCTTCTAGCTCAACTCATCGACGCAGCCATTAACCTGGAAATGGGCTTTGTCTAATTCGCGTCATAAACTCTCTACTGGGAAAGTACCGCTTAAATGAAGTAGCCACATATTTGATATAACGGGTCCGCCAAATAACTTTTTTTTTGAAAATGCTATAAAAAAAAACTACTGAATAGTTTCTCAAATTTATTTTTTTATTTGAAAGTACAATCCTTCCTGTTAATAGTGGGGAATAATTTCATTCAAATGGCTGCCTCGGCTGGCCATGCAGTAGCCTAGACGATCGGTCCAATTTTTAAGCACATTATCGATTGTGTGCAGCTGTATTTCACCACTGGCTCCACGAATATTGTCCTTTAAAGCGTCAATTGTCTCTGGCTTGTCGGCGTAACACTTATCTTTGAGGGCACCCCCCACAAATAATAGTCCAACGGTGTCAAATCGCAGCTCCGAGGTGGCCAAACGACATCAGCTCTGCGGCTGATAATGCGATCTTAAAAAACAGGGCGCAAAACATCGAGTGTAGCATCGGCTGTGTGGCACGTAGAGCCGTCCTGTTGAAACCAAATGTAGCCAGTAATCTCCTCTTCAATATTTGTGAACAAAAACTCGTTCAACATGGCCCGATAACGATCGCCATTGACTGTAACGGCCACTCCTTGCTCACTTTCGAAGAAAGATGGCCCAATTATGCCTCTGGACCAAAAGCCGCACCAAACAGTGACTCGTTTTGGGTGCATCGGCTTTTCAATGTATGCGTGCGGGGTTTTCTGTGCCCCAAATGCGACAATTTTGCTTGTTTACATACCCGCCAAGATCAAAATGAGCTTCATCTGAAAAGATGATTTTTTTTGGCAAAATCGGCATCTTCTGTTAGTCGATCGCAGGCCCATTTTTCCCATATTTCCCAGCGTTGTTCAAGCATATACACAACCATATTCGTTCAGCGGAAGGATAAAACTAATTATCTGTCAAATCAGAAATGAGCTAAGTGTTACCATTCACGAAATAAGCACTAGTTGAAAAAAAAAAAGTTAGATGGCGGACCCTTTACTATTTATTAGTGTAACTGTTACTACGTCTAGCGTATGGACCTCTAAATGTTTATAAAAAGTTAGTTTTCTTTATAAAGAAAAGTGAATTAAGAACAAACGTTAAAAAAAGCTTATTTAATCAAAAGTACAAAAATTAATTAATTAAACAAATGGTAGCCACTTACTTGGTATGTAATCGTTTATATTTTCGGTGTCGGTAGTGGTGTTGTAGGAAATGCCCGTGAAACTCATAGTCATCTGTTAAAAATAATTCCACGCATTTTGCATTAATTAACAATGAATCAACAATTCTAAGGATTAGACAAGACAGTATTAATTAATATTAATGAATGAAATGTTTAAAATATTTGATGATATAAAAAACCAGTAGTAAGATAAATCCCTTTAGCTTTTCTACTCAAAGATAAATGCAAGAAAATAAACGTAATAATACAATGTAAAAGCAACATCAATAATTCCTAAGAGATCATTAACATTGATAAGGATGTGGGATATTAAAACAATAGCAGTGAATCCATAAAGATGACAAACAACTTCTTTATGATGACATGATGATAGATTAAAATATAAAACAAAGCCAGAAAGGCTGCGAGCAAGTACCAAATTACAATTCTACCTAAGTTGCTCCATATAGTATAGAATAAAATAATACAAAACAAGAGAGGCTGTGAGCAAGAAATAAATTATAATTCTATCTAAGTTTTTCTTTAAAATTTGCTGGAAGAAGCTACTCACTGTCTACATTTTGATACAATAGGAGGGCATGATAATTGCCGTTTTCGCTATGATGAAATCTGTGTATAAAGCCTTTAACCCCATCTCATACACAGGACTAACTCTGTTCCAATTTCAATCAAACTTTTAATACTTACTTACTTAAGTGTCCTCAAACAACCCAGAGGGGTGAAGGGCTTTACAATACGAGGATAAAATATTTCTCGATCCGGTTCGATCTTTGACATTTCTCTTCCAGTTGGTAACACCAAGCTCTCGCAGGCAATCTTCCACCTGGTCTTTCCAGCGAAGTTTTGGTCATAGAATTTCTTAATGTCCTTCGAGTACATCTTTCGCTACAATTCCAATCTATTATACCAGGTTGACCTGTTTAGCGTAAACACATTATTTTGATTCGTATAACTACGTCGATGTCGAGATACAGTTTATAAATCTCGTGGTTCATCCGTCTTCGATACTGTCAGTTCTCTATTATAGGACCATTTATTTTTCGGCAAGGCATCCTGTGTGATAGTCTGATAGAGTTACGTCTATGTATCCCGAGAGAGAGGCCTTATCTCTTAAGTGCTTTCATCGCCCAAAATAACACCTGTTTGCAAGCACCATTCTCCGTTTGATTTCCAGGCTGACGTTATTGTTTTTGTTTACGGCAGAAACGTAATCAAGGGCGTAGTCAGGAGGTGGCAAGACGGACAGTTGCCCCTACATATAACTTGAAATGTAAACAGTTTTACACCCTGCCCCTATTGGGCTAACAGGGCATTACGAGTTATTTCTGATTCCTGTAACATAGAGAAATATACGATCATAAATGTTTCGAATCGATTTATTCGATTTAATATCAAAGTACATCTAGTAACTACAAACCAATTTAATCGGAATTTAGTAGATAGCATTTAATAGGAATACTATTGAACCCTCATATCGGTCCACGTTTTTATATAAAGTAGTACATATTCAAATCCGCTTCCAAGATGAATACTATCGACGATAGATTTTAAAAGTAGGCCACATCGGTTTTTACTTGTATGTAGCCACCGTACATAACACGCTTTTGTTAAATCATGATGATCGCCTGAGAGAAACGGCCATATCGCCCAACTTTTATATATAGCCCCCATACCAATTTTATCAATCATGCTTGGTACTATTGGTTTTAGAGTTAACAGTGATTAACCGGTTTTAAGAAAATTTGGTGCATAATCATTTCTAAGACCAAGGCTAATTATTTAGAATATACTCCATATCGGTCCACATTTTCTTACAGCCCCAATACAAATTGTACAAACCCCGAGTGGAGTTGTGGCTTCCATTACTGATTTCAAAGAAATTTGGTACATAAGGTAAGGCCAAGAATGGAAGCTTTTGAAAAGTACACACATCGTTTCACGAGTTGATATAGCTGGCGTACAAATGTTTGATACTATAGACTATTGGTTGAAACAAGTTGCATAAGGTGCAGTAGAATATTAAACAGTCGGGTTTTATTGGCGTTTTCGTTTCTAAAAAATAATGTTGTCCTTGTATGAGACAACATTTAAAATATATTGCCATCACCCCTTCTAAGTTGCACATTTTGTAATGTGAGAAAAGAAAATAGAAATGTCTCATTTTATCATAGGTGTGTTCGTCCTTTTTGGTTTTTGAAGAGGTTATATTTACCTGGCTAAACTAAATTTTCGTCAATTCTATATGGAGACCTAAGAGTGATTAAGCGATTTTAAGGGACTCTCCATACAAACTGGTCGACGATGTACCAATACAATTGGTATTTTTTGTTATTTCCACTAAACTAATATTTCGATCACTTCCTTTGAGAAGATAAGCGATTTTAACTGAAGCAGCTTAAAATATATTAGCGGTCCACACAAAAGGTGGAAAAATTAGCTTAGCGAGGACAAAAACACACACCAAATGACAGAAAGTGAGCTTTTTTTGTCGGCCAACGTTTTCTCCCGTGACTCGCTGAGAAGGCACAAATGCAAAATTTTTGCACTTCTTGAGTGCAGAATTCTTAGAAAAGAACACAGAACCTCGGAGTACGGTTGCACTTTTTCGCAAGCGAACACACCCTAACGCAAATGACAGAAAAAAGTTTGAATTTTTTGTCAGAAACGAAATTGCCTTTCCTTTGACTCCGGTTCGACTCCATACACCTAATATGGAAGCTGTACCACATAGCGCCCAATGAAATAACGTCAAATGAAATTAACTTGAAAACATATTACATAATTCCCAATGCTGAAATATGAAATGACAATCAAACGGCTCAAAAATTTGGCCTTCCTTTTATAGTGAAAACCCATAATACATTAAATTCAATTAAGTCTAAACAATAGTAAGTAATTCCCAAGAAAAAGATATAAAGGGTTATCCATTTTGCGGTTTCAAAAGTAAACGTAAATAAAAGATATAAAATATTTTATTTCATGATATTTCCTTTTTATTATAAAGCTTGAACATTGACATTATGTGTGAAACACTACATCATTTAAATGACCACCACGTTGCAGCGTTGATTCTTTTGAGCTAATTTCCGACCACTGTTTGACACATATTGGGCGGTATCTCAGCCATTACTTGACGAATGTGGGTTCTTAAGTGCTCTGTTTATCTGCATAAACACGGTCTTTGGCGTAGCCCCACAAAAAAAGTCTAATGGTGTCAAATCGCATGATCTTGGTGGCCAGTTGATATCGCCACGACGAGAAATTACGCGGCCAGGAAATGTCTGTTGCAATAAAGCCATATTCGCTCGAGTTGTGTGGCATGTGGCACCGTCTTGTTGAAACCACATATTCTCCAAGTCGTATTCTTCAATACCAGGCAAAAAAAAGTTGGTTATCATATGACCATAACGCTCCGAATTGACGGTGACAGTCGTTCCATCGTCGTTTTCAAAGAAGTAAGGTCCAATCACACCTTCGGACCAAAGAGCGCACCAAACAGTAACTTTTTCTGGATATAATGGCCTCTCTTCAAATACTTGAGGATTCTCAGAACCCCAAATACGATAATTTTGTTTATTAACGTACCCACCGAAATTAAGAAAATTTTGTTTCAAAAATCGCCGTCCACCGCCTGTTGTTCAAGCACCCATTCCACGTATCTACGACATTGTGAATGGTCAGCTGGCTTCAGTTGTTGTGTGAGCTGGACTTCATATGGATGTAGGTGTAGATCCAAATGCAAAATACGCCATAATGTGCCGCAAGACAGTCCTAATTCCTGAGAACGACGAGGAATCGACACATTCGGGTCTTCGGCAACACTTTCACTTACAGCAGCGATATTTTCAGCGCAACGAGCGAAACAATGATGCACAGGCATTACAATATCTGTAACCGCTCCGGTCTCTTCAAATTTCTTCATAATTTTGCCAATTGCTTGCGTAGTTGGACGATTATGTAAACCATAATCTCCTCTTTAAGCATGATATGTGGCTGTGCCTGAACCACCATTTTTGTAGTAGGTTTTAATAATTTTTATGGGTTGTGTGATTGTTCAGCGATCCATTTTCGTCAATGTCAGACTTTCAACTGAAAAGAAAAAAAATTGTATTAACAACTTAGTTTGACAGATGTCGAATTCCAGCCCTATACTTTTGAAACCACGAAATGGATAACCCTTTAATATGTTTCTATAAAATAACGCCCAATTGAAAGAAATCAATTTCCGCGTATCACGTTATACATAAAGGCGGTCCTTATGCGATCACCATAATTTTGTGCATAGTTTATTTTGATACTAAATCGAATATTTCTAGGGGGAGAAACAATTCCTAGCATGACAATTTTTGGTCTATATAACTTTGGCGCACCCTAATGTATATATATATATATATATATTTCACATACGTTTCCTGTCACTTTGCCAGTGGATAGGATTACACTTTTCAGATGAATTTGTCTTATGTGGAATGAACTTCTGGTTAATATATTCTCTAATTCATATGATATCTGCAAGTTTGGGGCAAACATTAACAAGTGATTCACTCATTCTTCCTGTAAAATAAATAATTTCCCATTTCATCCCATGAAGATGTAGGGGAGAGCTTCTCGTCTTCAAAGAGTTATGTGCTTTCTAGTTGTACACACACTGACTCCAACTCTTATCCGTCTTTCCTTAGTCCAATACACATCATTTATAGGGGGCATCCCCTGAGTGTAGCTCAAAATTAAAACATAAATAAAAGACAACTATAAAAAATGTATGGACAACTTTTTGGGGGTTGTCCATTTGTGTTTTGTGTGTTATTTTATTTGGTAACATTTCGCTCAGTGCTAAAGTTTGCAGTTGTCTTTAGCCATTTGCGAATGCGAAAGAAGTACAAATCCGTAAAACGTGATGTTATGTCAAGTTATTTTTTATTGCAAAAATAAAAAATACATTTTAGTAAAAGTTATGCGTATTAACAGTGTATCTTTGCTAGACAATGAAACTGAAAAATGTGTAAGCAAAAGGGACGAGATTTTGTTTATTAGCTAGACAACGAAATTGAATATTATTTAAGAAGAACACAGCCCTCTTTTTGGTTAGAATTTGCTATATAACGAAATTGGTATGTTTTTTTTTTGGAAAAACTGCCGCTATTGTTTGTGTATCGTTCTACTCTTCGCGTAATTTTTGTCGTATATTTCACACCAATATTAAATAAAAATGTACTACCCACCACAAAGAGATAGTAAGAGAGTGTATTTTTATTTTAATTTATATAAATCCTTGGAGTATTATAAATTATATATGGGTAATTCCATTTTAAATCAACAAAAAAAACGCAATTTTTGATCTTATGCTCTTAGAATTGTACAAAAATTATCATGAATGTTCTACAGTACTAAACTAATATAAATTGAAATATTTTAGGTATCTAGCTTTTGTGGTTCCGGAAATGTGGTGCTTCGAAAACTAGAGAATTCATTAAAAACACGCTTAAGTGGTCTGGCAATATTGGTGATATCTTCAAAACTTTTTAATGCACATGATCGAAATTGGTCTCATTTAATAAGTTATGCAAATAGCTTTAAAACTACATTTATAATTTTTTTTTGCGAAAGGTTAAAGGTCTGTGTCACACGATTTATAATTCAGGAAGCTATATCTCAAAAGTGAAATTTTTAAAATTCTGAAAAAAATATATGTTGATCCTAATAGTCTCTTACGCATTTTGTGCCAAAAAATTTGAGTGTGCTCTTATTAGTTTCTGAGATATAGACAATAATGTGAAATTGTTTGAACAATTTTAATACTATTTTTTTTGTATTATTCATTCTTCACTTTATTTCTCCGTTCAACAACAGCAACAGACACATGTACATACATACATTGTTATGTTAGTAAATACGCTATACAAGTTGACACAATTTCAAGCCGACGGTTTTCTGGATTCACTTTGCGAAAAATTATTGACACTTTTGCCTCACTCGTTTATCGCAATGGAACACGCAGCTTTTTTGAATGCAAAAAAAGAATTGCTTGGAGAGCATGAGTACATTGCAATATGTGACAAGAGTCAAGCTACTTTATATCCGCCGCTATAGATGTTAACACATCAAAAAACGTAGTGCACGTACGAAAACTATTCAACTTTTTTTAATGTTTTTTGCCATAAAGTTTTCTATTAAATCGAAGGCAGTAGAAAATCGATCGGAAAAAATTGTGTGTTTTTTTGTATTTACCATGACAACGTTTATACGACTACTAAAGTGCTGTAATCCTTTCCAGGAGTGGATGTTAGATTTTATAGATGTTCCCAACATTTCAACGTCCCATAAAGTATGTTGTACCTACAGACTTCGCCTGTCGAAATTGAAAAACCATACTGATGCTTGTAACATTCAAGAAATTTCCATACCGTTTACATTCCAAGAGCGTTCGCAATCTGATGAAGAAGCATCCGGTACAGAGGCGATTGTGTTAGACAAATTAAACGAAGCCCTACCATATTAGGAACACTCACCTATCAAGAAGAAAAAACTAATTAAAAAAAGTTACAGAATCGAAAAATTTGACAGATTGAGTACTTGTAAAAAAAAAAAATTTTTCCCAGATTTACCAACTGATCCTACAGTTTCCCATGTTTGTCCAGAATCCGAAACAGTTCTGCAATTAAAGGAAAAATTCAAATGTACTCAAAAGAATAGCGAAAAAATTCAGTTGTTAACCCTTTTACCAAAAAGTTGGACATTGCAGAAAATAGTACAGGAGTTTGAAATTCCGACGTTATGGCTCGGAAGGTAAAAAACTTAGTTGAGGAAAAAGGTATACTGAGTAGTCCCAACAACAAACCAAAAAATGTTTTATCATCGGAAGTTGTGGAAGCTGTTAAAATCTTTTATGAACACGATGACGTCAGCAGATGCATGCCAGGTTATAAAGATTCTGTTTTGTATGTTTGAGAATGGAGTGAAAATAAAAAAAAACTAAGAGGTTGCTGCTTGGAAATTTACGTGAAATGTATACATTGTTTAAAGAAAAACATGAAGGAATGAAAATTGGTTTTTCTAAATTTTGTGAGATTCGTCCGAAAAATATTGTGTTGGTCAATGCCAGTGGAACTCACAATATCTGCGTGTGCACAAAACACCAAAACGTAAAATTAATGATACACTCCTTGAACTTAAAAAAATTAACAGAAGGCTTAGAAGATTTCCACCTTGAAACGTACAATGATTGCTTTGAGAAAATCACGTGCAATCCTACGACCCCCAAATGCTATTTAGCTAAATGTCCTGGAGTAGAGCATCTCAAGCAAAAACTTGGTGAATTATTAGAAACAAATCATGTTGATGAAATTATATTTAAACAATGGATTTGTGTGGATAGAGACTCATTAGAAACAATGGTAAAGCAGGCCGACGATTTTCTGGATTCACTTTGCGAAAAATTATTGACACTTTTGCCTCATTCGGTCATCGCAAAGGAACAAGCTGCTTTTTTGAATGCAAAAAAGCATTGCTTGGAGAACATGAGTACATTGCAATATGTGATTTTTCGGAAAATGCATCGTTTTTTGTTCAGGACTGTTCACAAGGTTTTCATTGGAACAGCAGCCAGGCTACTTTAAATCCGATTTCTATATATTACAAATGTAATGGCCAGTTAGAGCACACCAATTACATAGTTATATCTAATTGTCTTATCCACAACACAGTTGCAGTACACTTGTTCCATCGCCATATGATAATGTTTCTATAAAATAAGTTTTGTTCAACAGCACGAAAAATTTCTTATTTTTCGGATGGCTCAGCCGCTCAATTTAAGAATAAAAAAATTAATGTGAGTCCGATCACAGGGGAGATGTGTAAACATCTAGTAATGAAGTTGGAAGTACTTATGCTTTTAGTATATTTTTTAATTAATCAATTAAAAGTATCAAAACTTTCAATATTGTAAATACATAGGAATTTGCTGGCTTTCGTTTGTTTTATTTAACTTATTTGGTTAGTAAATGAGCACACTCCAGTATATACATATGTACTGCATTAAAAATTATAGTAAGCAGTAAATTTACTGATTACTGAAAAAATTCAGTAAATTTTTACTAATAATGAAATTTAATTTGCATTACAAGTAAAATCATAGGGCCGTATTCATAATAATCAGTAATCGGGCATTACTGATTACTGAAAATTCAATGCACCTCATCATAATCATGTAGGCACTTTATAAAAATTGCTGAAAAAAATTTTAGTAATCAGTAAAAATTTACTAGTTAAAGAATTATTTATACTGAAATTTTAGTAGTACTGCAAAGTGCCCATCTATGGTAAATCCCTTAAGTACAAATAGTTAATATTGGCTTATGGGAACTAAAATAAGATACATATTAAAATTTTTGACTCGATTGTATTTAAAAATCTATGGAAAACTGCATCTATAGTAGTGGAATTGTTAGTTGTGGGGGTTTGTGGAGAATTGCTCATATGCAAGTGGAAAACGTCAAATAAAAATTTTGATAAAGCTTGCGACTGTGGGTTTGCAAAATTTGTATTAAAATCTCCACCCATATTAATTGGCATGAGATGGAGATTGTTATCCAATTGTCGTGCACCAGCTTCAGTGTAAGGAAGCAGTACGTAATGAAGATATGTTATAATCTTAATTTATATTGGAATCTAATAGAAATTTTATTAGAATTAACATTACCTCCATTCAGCTTTGATACACTTTGTGTTGTTTTATGTTCTGAGTTATAATTTTTTTGGTGTTTTGTAAAATATTTTATTATTTTGTATTTGTTGCGGTTGACAAGTTATTAATCAGCTGTTTACTTAAATGTAATGCATGTAGTTATTTTACAGCAATGGTTTTCGAAAATTAGTATCTACTATTGCACACTAGATGGTGCTTATATACAGCTGTTAAGTATGAATGACAATCTCAAAGACGAAGAAGACTTATAGTTTGACAAGTTTAGTTTTTGGTTTTCTTTATTTTGCTTTGTTTTAGTAAATTTCTTATTAAAAGTGCAAAAAATCTTTTTAAAAGTTATTAAAATTAAATGTTTTTGTATTCGTTTTATTTATTTGTTTTCATTTGCCTACGATAACATAATGTACGACAATTAGTGAAAATTAGTCGCTACTATTGCACACTAGATGGTGTTGAGTATTTTGAATGCAGCGTATTATTCATAGAGTAAATTTATAGTAGAGCCGCCATTTGTCTCATCTGACGTTTCCTTTCACACTCTTCGTGATGCGGTCGGTGTGATAGAGAGATGTTTGACGAAAAGTGATATACACCAGGTGGAATTACAATAACTTCTTGCTTTAATTTTTCATGCCATTTTGGTGAAAAACTGTGAAATTTAAATGTGTTTTAAACTTTTTTATTGACTGTTATTGTTAGCATACATTTGTGTTGTATTTAACACATTAATTTTAACACACAAAACGAAATGCCGTTGTTGTTATTTTGTTCGTTGTTTTGAACCATTGCCTCTATCTGGTATTAGTAAAGCAATTCCTTTCAACATCAAACGTATACATCACACGAGGACAAATGTCAGAAATTTGGTGAGTGAAAGATTTTCTCTACCCATATTTACTCTATGGTATTATTACACTAATACACTCATACATAGCTCACACCGATTTGATAACGCTTTACGATTGGTTAACGATTACATCGCACATCTTACTCTAAATTTGTGATTGTATTGTGAAAAAGATTTTTACCCCCAGCGTATAGATGTTTACACATCAAAAAAATTTTGTTAATTTATGTCATCATGAAGATGATTTTGGGTTTCCAGCCGAATGGCATTTTTTTGCCACAAGCCATCGAAAAGGTCCTAGCGATGGTATTGGTGGAACCGTAAAGAGAGAAGCTCGCCGAGCCAGTTTGCAACGTCCAATACAGGACCAAATTACTACCCCGCCTCAATTGTATGAGTGGTGCCGTGAACATCTTTAAAATTGTAATTTTGTATTTTTAACAGAGATTATAAAGCAGAAGAAGAGTTTCTTAAAAACTGGTATATTGGCTTGAGAACTATACCAGGAACACAAAAATTAAACTATTTTGTTCCAGAAGGAAATTCAAAACTTATAGTAAAATTGTTCTCAGAAGACCGAGAATTTTTAATTGAAAATATTTACAATTAAATAATCGCCTGCATTTGTAATATAAATATGTAAAATAAATATTTCTTACTTTGAACTATTTTTGTCTAAATTAATATTTGTATTTAATACCAACCAACTAAATTCAAAAACAAAAATGTTTAAAAAAAAGTATAAAATTTGTTCAAACAATTTCACATTATTGTCTGCCTCTCCGGAACTAATAAGAGCACACTCAAATTTTTTGACACAAAATGCGTAAGAGACTATTAGGATCAACATATATTTTTTTCAGAATTTTAAAAATTTCACTTTTTGAGATATACCTTCCCAAACTTTAAATCGTGTGACAGTGACCTTTAAAATGAGATCAATCTTGACCCTGTGTGTTAAAAACTTTTGAAGATATAAATGATAATGGCAGACCACTTATAAGTGTTTTTAATGATTTTTTCATTTTTTGACGCGCCATATCTCAGGAACAACAGAAGCTGGAACTCCAAAATTTTGCATTTGTCTTACTTAAGTAAGGTGCAAAAAGTCAACTAACTTTCAAAAGATTCAAAGGTGGTCGGGTAAATCCGTTCGTCGGTTATAAAAATTTTAACCCATATGCCTAACATATTTACTAAATTTCATAAAATTTGGCAATCCTTTAAATGATTTACATGATCCCTCAACCCTCTTTCCTCTTTTATACAACAGTTGTATATTTTATAAAAGAGAGCATACATATTTTTTTAACAATTACAAAACTTTAGAATGGGGCGTTTAAGACATTGTGGAAGCTGTCATGTCTACATATGATGTATGTACTTTTGTGCATTCATTCACGACCCCTATATATACCAAGCACCAAAAGTAAATACAGACGTAAAGTTGCCCTAAAAATGGTTTTATTTAGTGCATTTGTGGTAAACGTACGAGCTCTGTAGGTATGTCATTGTGTAGCATCTCATTCAAACAATTTAAAAGTACTGCGAATTTAAGGGTACAACTGTGTATCTCACAAAATCCTCCGAAACTTCGTAAAAACACACACATACATTTCTTCTAAGCCATCGGAAGTATCTACTAGTTGGTCATACGTTTTGGTTTGACGAAAAAAAGTGTAAGGAAAACCACGTTAACAACGCCGACATGGGTCAAGGTGAAAATCCTCTTCCTTATGAAGCTAGTGGCGTTCAATGTAAAAGCACTCAAAAGTATTTATTTACAGTGATTCGGTTTTTGTGTGTTTCTTTATTAGCTAGCAAATTTTTCAAACTATTCTTCGTGAAGATCACTACACTTTCGCATGCTCTCAAACCAATTTTCGTAACTCTCTTTCCACTCCGATTGAGACACCCCCAAAAGATGGCTTTTGAACGCTTCAACAGCTGCTTCGGGAGTCGTTGACCATGCAATTAAAAAAATTATTGGTTGCCAAATCAGGGATGTACGGCGGATGACCCATTAATTCGACATGTTGAGTGTTCAAATAGCCCATTGATTCAGTTGATGTGTGAGCGGTCGCATGGTCCTGATGCAAAACGATCCGTCTCCTCTTGTTGTTTTTCCTTCTTTATGCGAACATTGTTGTCAAACAGATGGTGGTAAACCACTCAAAATTGATCGTCCTACATTCCACTGAAGGCACTGTGGCCACATGGCTTGTTATAGCAAAAAAACCAGCTCGTCTTGAAAGCCCCATACGGTCGTCGAATGCTGTTTTGTTTCGGGCTCATATGCATAGATCCATGGTTCGTCACCTATGGTGATGTTATGCACTGCATTTGAGTGACAACATTTCTTTACTCAAATCGACACGGGCCTTTTTTTGAGCATTTGTCAATTTATGTGGGATCCAACGTTGACATTCGTTGAGTGAAGTCGGACCTCTGTCGTACTCGTCATGATCAATTTCTGTGGCAAGTGTAGAGGCGAAATTATCGCTGAAACGGAAAATTTAAGCTTAAAATCATTTGATGGTATAAAATGTGCCTCAATTTGCGGTCGTGTATTCCATAAAAACTGTACCGACTTGTCAGCGGATTGTTTAAAACTTTTATTACACATACCAAATTTGCTATGGCAATGTAATTCCTGCGTTGTTATGACAGGCGATGCGCATAACAAAATTGATTTGCTCTCGCGACAAATGAGAGAAGTTCAATCGAAATGCATTCAGTTAGAGCGTATGATAGGAGAAAAAGAGATACCAAAACAGCTCGGTCACAACATAGAAACAAACAAAAAAAACTCTCCAGTTTCTAATATTCAAACTCTTCGTCTCCCACCCGTGGAACAATCATCACAACAAAGTGACGATAATGTCTGTGAGAATTTTGTTGATGCCGTTGATGATCCGAATATGGTTATTGAAAACAGAAACCAAGATTGGATTACTGTTCGTCGAAAAGAGAAGAAAAGGCAATTGCAGAAAAATAACAACAAGCACAAGAAACAAAAACGTGTTGTTGGGATCGCTCCTGTTAATAATGCTTTTGAAGTTGTGCACACAATAAAATATCTACACCTATCTAAGTTCAACGTTCGCACTGAACCAGAGGCGATTCTTAAATTTGTGGCAGAGAGTTTAGGGGTTCAGACCGATGCTTTCAAATGCACTAAGCTGGTTAAACGTGATGCAGATTTATCACAGCTTCACTTTGTTAATTTTAAATTGGGAGTGCCTGCTCAGTTTTTCGAGAAGGTGTTCAGTAAGACGTTGTGGCCAATGTCTATTAAAATAGCTCCATTTATTTCTAAACCAAAAAACGGGGGAGATGGAATTGTTCCCCTACCCCCTCCTCAAGGAGATACCCTGACTATATCAGCAATAGCAACAACGGCGGGGGATGCCTAAACAGTGACAACAATAACGTCCAATATTCTGAGTCCATCTCTATTTCGCCAACAATAAATGATGTTCTTCAATACGTTGATAATAATTCTGTAAGCATTGCCCTGCAGTTTTAAAAGTAGAAATTAACTCAAAATCGTTAGGTATTTGGCTAATGAAAAATTGACTAGTGAATCCAAATGCCACAAGTTATGCAAGGGTTCGCCTTTTGACTCTCAAACTATTGATTTACTTCTTAACTTTGTTCTTACTTCTTTGTGTCGATACACATTTGTTTGCTCTTGATGAAAGAGATTAATATTCTTGCTCTCAAATTCCCGTAAAGCATTTCAATGTTTTGTGCTCATTAACGATTTCATTAGATAAAAGTATTGCAACGATGGATATGTATGGAATGCAAAAAAAAGCTGTACCGTTATTCCAAAGGAGATAAACAAGAAAAAAATATTGGCTTGACTATTAGTTTCTTGTGTTGGCGTCAGTTGCAATTGGAAGTTCGTGGTCAGAAAATGTGTAATTTGAAGCAAATAAATAAATATATAATAATATAATAAAGTCTCAAATAACTGGAAAATGTTTACTGCGTACTGGTAGGAAATATAAATTTAAAATATTGATAACAGATTAAAATATTGTTTTCAGATTATTTTATCACTTTTGCAGAATCCATACCAATAAACACGAAATTCCCTGGGTCGGCGGAAGACCAACTAAGAAGATCTACTCAACTTAAAAAAAAAGGGAGATAAGGGCAACCTCTGTTTCAAGGAAACAACATAAAGAAGCAAACAACTGATAGCTGTAGAGTCGTCTTTAGTTTTACCTTTCAGTTTTTTATCTTTTTATTAAACATATTTTTCATCTTTTTAATTTATATTCTTATGAAAAGCGAAGAAACAAAAAACTCATAGATGTGACGTTCTTTTTAATTTTATCTTTAAGTTTTTTATCTTTTACGAAGCGTGGAATTTCATTATATTTTATTGGAATTTATTTAAAGTTTAAATTATAGTTTTTAAATGAATTATTATAATTTTAAGTTTTCATTGTTAAATAAATAAATATCAAAAAATGTTCTCGTCTTTTCATTATGGAAATAACTGGTACATTAGGAGTAGAGGAATCGTTTTTTTTTTGCTGACCGGTGATTTCATCGGATAATCTTCATTAATCTTTTTGTTATGGCAGCAGTATTAGTGAATTCGTACATCACATGTTGTTAGTGAAATTATTAGTGAAAGGTTATGCACAAGATGGCAATTGGCTACCGCCAATCTCATCCCCATGTTAAATTCGTTAGTCGAAAGCATTGCTGGTAGTCTGGCAGGTAGTTAGTGGTAATTCTTGGTAGTTAGGGAAATCACTAAAGATTCGTTAGCTACGTCGACTGCAGGGTGATAACTCAACACACACCAATACATCAATATCTCTTTACTACCACAATGCTGGTGGTTTGCGGACGAAAACAAATGAGCTGTTCTCCCGCGCTGCTTTACATGAATTCGAAGTAGTCGCTCTTGTGGAGACATGGTTAACGTCTCACTTTCTAAGTTCTGAGTTGTTTGATTCTCATTACAACATTTATCGGAGAGATCGTTCTCTTGACTCAAGTTTTTCCAGAGGCGGAGGTGTTTTAATTGCGGTGGCTGCAAATTTGGCAACTAGAGAAATAAAAATGCCCGTAAACAATGATTCTATCGAACAAATTTGTATTGCTGTAAATTTTGGTGATCAATTATGTCAGGATATAAATGAAATGGTATTTATATTAAGTTATATTCCTCCAAAAAGTAGTATTCATGTTTATTCTATTCATATTTCTAATATAAACTATATTGTTAATTCTCTAAAGCCTCACCAAACACCTTGTATTTTGGGCGATTTTAATTTAGGAAATATTGAATGGCATTTTAGCCTATCAGATCAACATTTAATACCATTTAATGTTAGTAAAGACATTGAAGCTTTAGTTTGTGATAGTATATACTCATTAGAACTATTTCAAGTAAATGATATCCAAAATGAATTACATAGGATACTGGACTTAGTTTTCATTAATAATGACTTCCAGTACAAACTTTATGAATGTTATACTCCACTTACTAGAAATTCAATACACCATAAAGCTTTGGTGATGAATTTTTTCATTTTATACTTATTCTAAACCTTTTTGTGATCCTGAAATTCAATATGATTTCAAATATGCCAATTTTTCGGCTATAAACTTATTTTTTGGATCTATTGAGTGGAATATGATTTTTGGGCATGGAGATTTGTTTGACATTTATAATATTTTTAAACAAAAAGTGAGTGATGCTATTCATTTATATGTTCCAGTGAAGAAATTTAAGCGGGAATTTAAGCTGCCTTGGTACAACAAAAGGCTAATGCATTTAAAAAATCTTAGAACTAAAGCACAAAAAAGATATAAAACAACTAACTTACCCAGCGACAAAGCTCTGTTCGCTTTAAGATGCAAGGAATATGATTTTCTGTCAAATTTTTTGTATAAAAACTATCTATATAATATTGAATCTACGATAAAGCAAAACTCAAAATCCTTTTTTAGATTTTACAACATAAAACGGAAGTCGAACGGATTTCCAACTTGCATGCAATATAATGACTCAACGTTCAAGGGTACAGAGTCTATTTGTAATGCCTTTGCTAATTATTTCTCAAGCGTTTATAACATTAATCAGGAGATAAACATGTCCAATGTGTCTTATATTCATGAACTTACTGACGTCGGCCAAATAGAATTTGATGTTAATGACGTGTATCAAGCCTTGCAAAAGTTAGATTCATCCAAAAGTGCTGGATATGACAAGCTTCCGCCGTTATTCCTCAAAGAATGTTCATCGGCCATTTCCATACCTCTTACCATTATCTTTAATAAGTCGCTATCTTCTGCAGTTTTTTTACATGAATGGAAAATGTCTTACATATCTCCTATATTCAAATCAGGTCAAAAAGGGTTTATCACTAGCTATAGACCTATTGTTAAGTTATCTGTTGTGCCAAAACTATTGGATAAGTTAGTTAATGATAAACTGTTCGCTATTGTTAAGAATAGTATAAGTACTCGCCAACATGGCTTTTACAGTGGCAGGTCCACGACTACTAATTTAACAATATTTTCCAATTATTGCATTAAAGCTTTTGAAAGCGGTTTACAAACTGACGTGTTATATACAGATTTTATTAAAGCATTTGATAAAGTGGATCATAGGTTATTGACTTATAAGCTGAAAATGATAGGTTTTCACTCCAATTTGCTGAATTGGATAGCCTCTTATTTGTCAGATAGAATGCTTTATGTTAAAATATATAATTGTATTTCAGAACCATTTAAAGCGAGCTCCGGCGTTCCACAGGGTAGTCACCTTGGTCCGCTTTTATTTTTGTTATTTATAAATGATATTCCTTCAATATTTAAGTTTTGTAATGTCCTATTGTATGCTGATGATTTAAAAATGTATTCTAATATTCAAAATCTAAATGATTGCATGCTGTTTCAGAACGATATTGATAATTTTCTTCAGTGGTGTATATGTAATGGTATGGAACTAAGTTTTTCTAAGTGCAAAATTTTAACAATATCACAAAAAAAATGTCCATTAATGAATAATTATTGTTATAATGGTAACGAATTTCAGAGAGAAATGGTAGTGAAAGACCTTGGAGTTTATATAGACTCTAAGTTATCATTCACTCATCATATCCAATACGTTATAAGTAAAGCTAATTCTCAATTAGGGTTTTTAAAACGTAATGCTGCAGACTTTAAAGACCCATACACACTGAGAACCTTATACTTTGCCTTTGTTCGTTCACAACTAGAATATTGTGATATTATATGGGACCCGAGTTACAACATACATATAAATCGGATTGAAAGAGTACAAAGTCGATTTTTAAAGTTTGCCTTAAGAAACTTATACCACAGCCTTAATATGCCTGACTACAAAGTTCGTTGTCAGCTGCTTAATTTAAGTACTTTGGCGCAGCGGAGAGTATCGCACAACATCATGTTTATTAAAGATATAATTGACAATAAAATAGATTCTCCTGAGCTTTTGCAGCTTGTTCCATTTAATATTCCTAGAAGAAATTTAAGAGACCATCATTTTTTCTACCAATGTTTTCATAGATGTAATTATGGTTTAAATGAAGTTGTGACAAGGTGCCTGAGATTATGTAACAAATCATGCAATCATTTGGATTTTCTTGCTAATCGCTCAATTTTTAAGGAGGCACTCTTAGATTATGTAATGCTAGAATTAAGTACGTAGTAGTAAGTAATTGATCTGTAAGGGCTAAGCCCAATAGATTGAAATAAATAAATAAATAAACAAATCTTTTTCACAAACAAACTAACATGCTATACAATTTCTTTAATTTTTCAAAAACCTCAGTAAAGTTGATTCAGTCGTATCTTTTCAATCGTAGCCAATCAGTTGTTATGAAGAATAATGTATCTAAGCCACTTTGTTCATTAACAGGAGTTCCCCAAGGATCGATTCTAGGACCTTTATTGTTTACAATGTACATTAATGATTTACCTATGTATATATCGAACTGCAAGTCCCATTTGTATGCAGACGATGTTCAGTTGGAATTAAGTTCAACCACAGATAGTCTAGACGAGGCTGTCCGTAAAGTTAACCGTGACCTTGATTCCATATACCTGTGGGCGTGTGCAAATGGTCTTACTCTAAATCCCCAAAAATCAAAATGTTTATTTGTTCACAAAAAATCGGTGAAACAAACTCTTGATTTTCATATAGCGATCAATGGACAGTTGATACAAGTTGTGTCATCAGTAAAGAATCTAGGTGTTATGTTCAATGTTTCTCTAACTTGGAACAATCACATTAACAGCATTATTGGTTCCACGTACAATAAACTGCGTATGCTGTGGATGTCACAATCCTATACTCCTTTAAATATTAGAAACCTACTTGCTAAAACTTACATAATGCCATCTCTTCTATATGGTTGTGAGGTCTTTTCAAATTGTGACTCAACTAGTAGACGAAAGCTTAATACTGTCTTTAACAACATTTGTCGGTATGTATATGGCATAGGAAGACATGACCATATTTCCCACTTCTCTTTACAATTATATGGAATTTCTTTTGATAATCTGCTCAGATTTAAGGCTTTGGTACTTCTTCATAAAATAATATATTTGAAACAACCTCCTTATCTTTTTCACCGTCTAAATTTTGCCAGGTCCAATAGAGGCAACAAACTTATACCTATAAGATATAACTCACTGATGTCAGAAAGACAATTCTTTATCAACGTCTTACCTCTCTGGAACTCTCTTCCTCATTCCTTTCAAACTACCAGCAATGCAGTGCAATTTAGGGTAAAATTAATGAAATATTTTTTAGACAATAACTAATTTTCTTTAAACTACATTAAAAGGGTCGTTTTGTAATATTTTTATTGTAATATTTTTATTTTAATTTATATTAATTTTTATATTATAATCTTTTATTTTATTTTATTTTTAATTTCATTTTATATGTTTTTATAATCCTTTGGAGTATGCGTGTACCAGAATTTTAATAATAAGTTTTATAAGTTTCTGCAAAATTAAAAATGCATTTCCATCGCAAATTCCTATGCTGTAATTATAAGATTTTTATGTCTTGTTGTGTAGGATAGACAAATAAATAAAATAAATGCAATATCATATTTATGCTTGTCATACTAATGCCCAAATATGCCTTAATCTTACCACACGCCACGTGTCGGTCTTGTTTAATCAGTTCACGCATAGCATCGATGGGTTCCGGCAAAACGACCGCAGTTGGACGACCTTCACAAAATTCACCCTGGACCGAACGAACGACGTCCGAGACTGAGCTCTTGGTACCAGCGATTTACAGTGGTTTTTGATGGCTTCGTCACCAAAAGTCGAAACAAGTTGAGTGAGACACACACGTCTCGATAATCCGCGGCAAAAATCGTAAAAAATCATCGCACGTAAATGTTCCAGGGTAAATTCAATTTTTTAACCCATATGAACCCATAAATAGAAAATATAGTCATCGTAAGTGAAATCATTCTATGTACGTTTATGCTAAAAATGTCAAACTTTCCAATGGAAGTCCAGTTTGCATCTGGCGACACAAATATTGCCAGGACCCTAAATGTAAATAGCAACCTCTATTGTAATTTTCCAGTTATCATGAACAGAAATGATTGGAAAGATTATATTTTTTTCACATAACCGTGTAATCTACGTTACCAACAACCACGGACAGTTGTATCATTAAATAATTGAGGGTATGAGAATTAAAACTCGGTAAAGACCATTTTTGCAACTTTTCAGGAGAAGCAAAAAACTGTTTTCTGAATACCTTGTTTTCATACTCACTGACAATATGGATGTACTTTGATGCTCCCTAGCGGCCAAACTAGGAACTATAGAGGTGTGGATGTTATATCAGAGGGTGCGCGCCTTGGTCTGCAGAACAAGAATATGTGAAAAACCGCATTTCACCAAAAATGGTCTTTACCGAGTTTTAATTCTCATGCCCTCAATTACAGTAACTAGGTTGAAACCATTATCTTTGATATATTAGATACTATCGTAGTGTTTATCAATATAAAACAAGATAGAAGCACAAGCACTATTTAAAATGTATTTTAACTTCTTAACCATTACAAAACTCTTTATACTGTGCAACTCTTCACACTGAGCAACCCTTCACAATCCTAACACAATTAACTTAAATACAAACACACGGTAACCCCTTTATAGATTCACCTCTACTTTACCACAGTTCGCGATTTATTTTCATAACAACCGGCAGTGACTTGCTAATGGCTTAGCTATTAAGATAAAATCTATAGTAGATCTATTTGCAATGTTACTTAAAGTGCTGTACTAATGAAAAACAAGTGTTTAAATAATGAAAATAATTAGAAAATGTGTAAAATATTGAAGATTCATTAAAGAAATTGGAACTACAAAATGTGAAAAATTTCATGCGAATGAAAGTGCGTAGTAGTGAGTGGTGAGATTGTAGTGGCAAAATGTAAACAAACAAAAGTTCTGTTAGTGGTGTATTAAATGTGGAGGGAAAGATCGTGGGGATAGAGTGTGATTTAAGTGGTGAAGAAATATGGGTGTGGTAATTATTGCATCGCAAATAAAGTGTAACCGGATAATCTTACAAATTAGATTGTAATATGATTCAGGTAAGTTTTGTTGTTTTGATTTACATTTTTCTGTATACGATAGCAAGGGGTCGGTTAAATCTCCTTACAATGCAATTTCTGAAATCTCTGTTTAAAGTTGCTTATTTTAAAATAGTCTTGTCCTCGTTTTAGTGCATTTGTGGTAAACTTTCGAGTTCTTTGCGTGTGACATTGTATGGCATCCTGTCAGTTGGTTGAAATAACAATTTCAAATAAATATGTATTAAAGTGTACAAGAGTCTATCTCACAAAATCCTCCGAGGCGTCGTAAAAATGTCAAAATGTTTGTACAAATTTTAACATATGTACTTATGTACATTTCTATTAAGCCATAATAAGTACCAACTAGTTGGTCATACGGTTTAGTTTGATTGAAAATATGTGTGAGAACAACCACGCGTCCAACGCCAACATGGGTCAAGGTGAAAATCCTCTTTTTTATGATGCTAGTGGTGCTAAATGTAAAAGCACTCAAAAGTAAATGCACAAGATGTATGAATATTACAGTGATTCGGAATTTGTATTTGTCTACATACGTAAAACAATATTGATTCCTAGACTTTAATTTTAAGTTCATTTTTAGAATTTTTTATACTTTTTTTTAATTATTTTATACTTTTTTATTATTCCATTTTTGTTGAACTATTGGCAAATCAACCAGCTTTCACCAAATTTTTTGCAAAATGTTCAGCTGTTGACTTAAGTAGTCATCATCCTCATTAATTTCTACAATCAGTGAGAATCTTGCAGAGATTTTTTGATCATTTTTGATTTAATGACATCGATAGGACCAACTTTTCATTCAACTTCAAATCCCTTATTCAAAATAATAGCCTTAAAAGAGAGTAAGTAGTAACTTCTATGTGACGAATTTAATTTTACTATATCAATCATTTTTCTTTGCAAAAAGTGTTCACAAGAGTAAAAAGTCTGAGACATGGGGTTGGAGTCAGGGAAGTAACATTTTTGTCAAATTTTTCGACTTGAATAAATTTGTTACCGATTTTTTCAGTTAGCATATCGTCGGTGGTTATTGTACATGAGAACGTGGGTTCGACCTCTGCTATTATTCAATTGTATTCAATTACATTTCTTGCGACGACGGTCATCTCGCATAGTGATGGCCGTTCGGAACCGGTGTAAAACTGTAGGTCCCAATCAGTCAGTATAAAACTAGAAACTACACAGCTCACTGGTAGTAAGAAGCACTCCCTAATTCCTTCATGGGATGTAACGGGAAACAATTTATTTAAGCGTTTAAAATATTTAAGATACAATTACATTAATATCGAATTCTGCAATTAATTTTATTTACCCTTTACCTTTTATATCACAATATTGATAATAATTTTTAAAGCAAAAATGTTGGTTAAATTTATTAGGGATTTCATTGTAAATTCATTACATTTGATTTAATTTGTGTATCTCATGGTATCGGTTTCCCTTGTAGTAATTGATTGTTAGTTATTCACCAATTATACTCTAATTCTTAAATGCTTAAATTCAAAAAGTAAATTACTATTTTTCCTATAAAAATTAAATAAAATTACATGTGCTGTCAGGGGACACCCAGTTTTAACGAAGTTAGTTCCAGAACGCCTAACCATTGCACCACCGACGGTTTTTTTTTAAGAAATGGGAATTTTTTTAGAATTGGTCTTTTGTTCAAGAACAGGTACAATTTTAAGAGTAGGTACTTATCTCAAGAAAAGTTATTTTGTTTTACAAAAAAGAGAAAAGGTAGATTTTTAAGAAAAGGCAATTTGGTCTTAGATAATAGTGTCGACTCAAACCAAACCATATGAAAGAGTGTAAGAGTAAGTATGTTGCCAAATGTAATGCCATGCTCAGGGTTGTATTTCACGGATATCACTGTGGCTTTTCTAAATTTACTTTTTATTGGGTTGAAAACTACAATATGTAATAAACAGGCTTCACCTAGAAAATGTCCCTTTAAATAAGAAATATCCCCCATATGTTAGTCTAGACACAAACCAAACCAGCAGTACGAGAGTAAGAGTAAGTGTGCTGCCAAATGTAATTCCATCCTCAGTTGTACTTTGGCTTTTCTAAATTTACTTTTTATTGGGTTCAAACCTACATTATGTAATAAACAGGCTCCACCAGAAAACTTCCCTTTGAACCAAACCAAACCAAAAGTACCCAATATAGTTGATAATGGCCGTCGGTGGTGCAATGGTAGTGTACGCGGCTCTTGTGCATGAGGACGTGGGTTCGATCCCTACTCTGACCACCTTAAATTTCTTTCGACGGCGGTCACCTCGCTTAGTGACGGCGACACTATCAAGTATTTAGCCATGAAAAAGCTTCTCAAAATACCGTTCGGAACCGGTGTAAAACTGTAGGTCCCAATCAGTGAGTGAAAACTGGAAAGCGCACAGCTCAGTGATTGTGTGAAAGCTCTCCCTAATCCCCTCGTGGGATGTAACGGGAAACCATTTATTTATTTTATGATAAAATAGTTAAAAAGCAAAGTGCCATAAGGAACTTCGTTCCAAAAAATTAAATTCTTCCAACTAAACAAAGAAAGAATAGGGCAAGCGCTGGAAAAACAATAACCATAAGATAATCATCATCCGCAGATGCTGTTCATGTTTTGAAATTAACATTTGGAAAGAACATTTGAAAATTTTAATTAAGAAAATACTTCCAAAAGCCGTAGTAGGAACTGAACTTTTGTGCGATGTATGTAGTAAAATGACAACCGGAGGAAATGGAAAATTCATGTTAAACAATCCTTTAATATCTCATAAGTTTTTTTGCAATATCGACCAGACCTGGCATACTTCTGATGGTTTGTTGCAGAGATGTAAATAAAAATTCATTATTCAACTCGTGTTGTAGAACAAGAAATAAATTTCGCTGTCATCGACCCATTATGTCACTTCTCTTTCTTTGGGATTATAATCATATTTCATTTATCTCCGCAGAAACCAGAAAAAACAAGCGATTTCTTACAATTTAATAATTTATTCAAGGACTCGCTTTGTGTTCTGTCGTCATTCGAAACGCAGCCATATATTCATATATGTACCAACGATTTTGAATGAATTTGTAATAACTTCTCTGTCATTCCCACGCAATGAACTGTGAATTAAATAAAACTAGCGCAACTGAAATATTATTGTCGGCTTACAAGTGACATCTCTTAAGTCAATTTAGGAAACTACCATCAACTTTTCAAGTCATACATTTAGAATTTGATCCACAGGACATATTACAATACGCCTACTAAGTACCGGCATGTTTAGACCATGTGCACAGGAGAATCAAATATCCCTCAGTACCAACTCAAGTTGAAAGTCAATTATTTCAACAATAAGAGCAGAAGGTTTTTCCTCAATGTTCTCCTTTCCTCTTACATTGTCGTAAGGTTGAGAGACATGGAGGACAAAAGTTGGAATAATTGACTAGCAGGTAGAGTTCGAACTGGTACCCAAGTCAGGTATGAACAATTTCAATATTTCGACATAGACTTTTTTGTCTCGGCGGCATTTTGAAATCTTTATCAAGCATACTTTTTCTTCCCAATTTTTAAATTCAATTCTCACATTCTACATGAAAATACTATATACTATGTACATTACAATGACTCACAAAAATTTTTGATTTTGTCCACCCCTCCAAATGTATAAATGGTTTTTCAACAGAGACGCTACAAAAGTAAATCGATAGGGACAGCAAACGACGCCATATTTTTTCCCGCTCTTTTGACATTTCTCTCCAGTAAGGTTTGCCATTTCATCATGGGAAGATATACGAGCCAACAACGAGTCGAAATTATTAAAATTTACTACCGAAATTTGGAGTCAGTGGCCTCAACTTTAAGAGCGCTACGTCCAACTTCATCATCTTCAGCGATGAGGCTCATTTCTGGCTGAATGGCTTCGTCAATAAGCAAAATATGCGTTATTGGTCGGACAGCAATCCACACGTAATCCATGAGTCATCATTGCATCCCGAAAAAATTACGGTTTGGTGCGGTTTATGGGCCGGCGGCGTCATTGGGCCGTACTTCTTCCATGATGATCAAGACCGGCACATTACTGTGAATGCGAATCGCTACCGTTCAATGATAACCGAATATTTTTGGCCCCAATTGGATAATATGGACTTGGAGGACATGTGATTCCAACAGGACGGCGCCACAAGCCACACAGTGAATGCCACAATCAATTTATTGGAAACCAAGTTTGGTGAACGTGTTATCTCACGAAATGGCCCAGTCGATTGGCCGCCTCGGTCGTGCGATTTGACACCGTTAGATTATTTTCTGTGTGGCTACGACAAGTCTATGGTCTATGCGAACAAGCCAGCGACGACTGATGAACTTCGTACGAATATCGAACGTGAAATTGCAGCAGTATCGGCCGATTTATGTTTGAAAACTGTCGAAAATTGGGTTCAGCGTCTGGACTTCTGCAAGCGTGCCCGTGGTGGCCATGCAAAAGAAATCGAGTTCCATACATAATGGCATCGAACGTACTTTCACAGGAATAAAGAATTTCATTGGTATCTAAAACCGGTTTTGTTTTCTTTAAAAAAAACTTTCGTAGCGCTCTTATTGAAAAACCCGTTATAACGATTCCCAAAATATTTCGTGTCTAGCATTAGGATACCGTGACCTGGACCAATTTTAAAAATTGAATTTTTTTAATATTTCAAAGGATTTTGTACTTTACAATATTGGATTTATATGAAAGGCTTTTTGAGGCTCGTCCAACTGTATGTCCTGACACATCCTTTTTTCAGGGATATTCTGCAATAAAGTATAATTTTTTAGATTTTAATACGGAGATTTTTGTGATTACAATGTCCGATTGACACATTTTAATCTTTAGTCGATTTAAGTAAATACATGTTTCAGCTTTGTTTCAAATCCGCATTAGTTCGCGATTTACCAAAAATTCAATACTGTGGGAAAATTACATTATAAACGGGTCAAAACGAGTTCAAATGTTTTCTTTGGGCAGGGAGATCATTGTCGTATGCATATACTTCTTCTTATTTTTTAATACATTTCCGAGTCTCCGTACCAAAAACTTAAAAAGTTCTTTTTTTTTCAGACTATGCCTAGAAAAAGAATCTGTCAGGACATGTTTCATATACCGTTGGACGCTCCAGGAGAAACCCTTTTATATGATACTAATATTGTATACAGTGTGTTTAGCTAAAATACAAAATCTTAATGCTAGACGCGAAATATTTTGGGAATAATCATAAAACAGACCGAGATATTTTTTGAGGGTGGGACAAAAAACACTATTTTCGTCACCGTACAATGTGAGTCGGTCTAATATAGATAGTATGAATATAAAAAAAAAAGATTTCTTAATAAAGGGAGTCTCAGTAAGAAAATTCGTTCTTCAGCCGTACAGTCCGTATGTGCAATAAACTTCCGGCTAGTGTATTTCCCACCAATTGTGACATACAAACATTCAAGGCAAATGTCAACAAACACTACTCCCTCTTTCCACCCTCCACTACCTCAACCTACTGTCCCCTATTAACACCGTCGCTCTCCTCTGGACACGGTAAAGAAGCTCCAAAGAAGTCCTAAGACTCCATCTTTGGCCTGATGAAGGTGGTGTAGATATTGAGAAGATCAGATGGAGTGAAGTATTTCTTGCACCGCTTTAAAAAGCCTAGATACTTGAATGCATCTTTCGACACTTCAAATACATGTTTTGCCCAACGGACATCGCAGTGTATTTTCATGCCCAGAACATCAAGAGCGTCTGATTCATCAATATCCACACCGTCCATAAACAATGACGACACGCCTGGGTCAGCAATCCGTTTATGCGACAACAAACAACACTGGATCTTACCCGCATTAAAATCTACTCTATTCTTTCGACCCCATTCAAAAATGGACACCAGACCGCGGTCGAGTGTTTCATTCGTCGTCCGGCGTTTGACTTCAATCTCTTGAAGACTTGGCCTACGATCGAATGAATAAGAATGACAGAGATTACTGTCATCGGCAAAAGAGTAGATTGGATTCACAGTCTGACCCAGGGGATCGTCAATGAAAATAAGAAAAAGAGAAGTCGGATGAAACCCCATCTACAACAACTCGTATAGTGCGATCTCTGAGAAAACTCGATATAAATCGATTAAAATTATCACCGACACCAAAAGTTGCGAGCCTTGATAAGAGTGCATCGTGCCAAACTCTATCAAAGGCCTTGGAAATATCAAGAGCCACTACCTTACTCTCACCAAGCCGGTGCATGGATCGACTCCACTGTTCCGAAAAGAATGCCATCAAGTCTCCAGTAGATCTCATTCTACGGAAGCCATACTGCCGATCATTAAGAAGGTCATTGGACTCAAGATATTTCACAAGATGGTGGTTAACCATGTTCTCCATAACCTTCGAGAGCGCAAAAAAAATTGCAATTGGGCGGTAATTTGCAGGGTCACTTTCATCGTTTTGTTAGAAAGCCAGTCTTTAAACGCGTCCTCTTTGGATCTGACAGCATTCATGCATGTCTCGTTACACCAATTTTTTCCCGATGGTTTAACCGAAATAATTTTCGTCGGGATGAATGAATTCACACCAATCAGAATTATCTTCTCGATCATTTCAGCAGCAGCATCTATATTATTATCCATAAAACAAAGCTTCGTGTTAAAATGCTGATAAAAGTTGTTGAGCTCAACCCAACGTGCCTCTTCGTAGATAAAAATTGTTCGCTTCGGGACTGTGTTTGAAGCGAGACGAAGAGCTGAATACGAAAAGGACGCTGAAATGATACAGTGATCCGAATTACGTAGAGGTGCGAGCGTGTTAACTTCGTACTTTTCAGGGTGCGAAGTTAAGAAGAGGTCAAGTAAATTTTGGTTGTGCCCTTGAACCCTTGGTTGTGCCCTTGCGTCGGTTCATTCACCAATTGCGTTAAATCATTATGCGCGGCGACGAGCTCAGCGTATTGGCCCTCCGTAGTTGTATGGCTCGAATGCGTTAACCAGGAGGAATTATGGACATTGAAATCACCAGCAAAAACAATTCCACTGTCTGAATAATCCCCCAATATCTCAGAAATGGAATCGGAAAGGGTGTCAAAGCCATTAAAGGATGCCTCCCTTCCCGCATTAGGACTTCTATAAAGAAATCCGAAATGTAAGACATGTGTTCCAATCTTGAATTTTACCCAAAGAGAGTTAAATTCTGGATCTTGTGAGTCGAAATGTCGCTGACTCTGAAACACTATGCCATTTTTTACATAAACCACAAGGCCTCTGTGGGAAATAAAAAGGGATAGAATGTGGTACCCGGGAACGTGAAAATCCTGTGCATCAGAATCCTCACGCACCTGGGTTTCACATAGAGCAAGAACATCAGGCCGATGAATACTAATGTGAGAGTACACACCGAAAAAATTCGTTCTCAACCCACGTATGTAACGTTCTTCAAGGGAAAAGGCCTATCTAAGACAATATGAATGCTACATCAGAGCAAAAGCACATAAAGGGGTTTTCAATAAGAGCGCTACAAAAGTTTTTTTTTTTAAATAAAACAATACCGGTTTTAAATACCAATGAAATTCTTTATTCCTGTGAAAGTACGTTCGATGCTATTATGTATGGAACTCGATTTCTTTTGCATGGCCACCACGGGCGCGCTTGCAGAAGTCCAGACGCTGAACCCAATTTTCGACGGTTTTCAAGCATAAATCGGCCGATACTGCTGCAATGTCACGTTCGATATTCGTACGAAGTTCATCAATCGTCGCTGGCTTGTCGGCATAGACCATAGACTTGACGTAGCCCCACAGGAAATAATCTAACGGTGTCAAATCGCACGACCGAGGCGGCCAATCGACTGGGCCATTTCCTGAGATAACACCTTCACCAAACTTGGTTTCCAATAAATTGATTGTGGCATTCGCTGTGTGGCTTGTGGCGCCGTCCTGTTGGAACCACATGTCCTCCAAGTCCATATTATCCAATTGGGGCCAAAAATATTCGGTTATCATTGAACGGTAGCGATTCGCATTCACGGTAATGTACCGGTCTTGATCATCACGGAAGAAGTACGGCCCAATGACGCCGCCGGCCCATTAACCGCACCAAACCGTAACTTGCAATGATGACTCATGGATTACGTGTAGATTGCTGTCTGAGCCTCATCGCTGAAGATGATTTTCCGATGAAAATCCGAATCATTTTCAAGTTGTTGCTCAGCCCAATCCACGAACATACGACGCTTATGGTGGTCAAGCGGCTTCAGTTCTTGCGTCAATTTGATCTGGTAAGGATGTACGCCAAGATCTTTTCGCAAAATTCGCGACAACGACGTCACAGAGATGCCCAACGCTTGAGAACGACGTGTGAGAGACACATTTGGGCTTTCTTGAACTGAAGCCTCAGCGGCTGCAATATTCTCGACACTATGGGCACTTCTTTGTCTCACTGGCACGGGAACATTTTGTACTGTGCCTGTGGATTCAAACTTTTCCACTAGACGCTCAATTGTTGATCTGGTAGGACGATTATGACGACCATAAATTGGACGTAGCGCTCTTAAAGTTGAGGCCACTGACTCCAAATTTCGGTAGTAAATTTTAATAATTTCGACTCGTTGTTGGCTCGTATATCTTCCCATGATGAAATGGCAAACCTTACTGAAGAGAAATGTCAAAAGAGCGGGAAAAAATATGGCGTCGTTTGCTGTCCCTATCGATTTACTTTTGTAGCGTCTCTGTTGAAAAACCCTTTACATGATACTACAGTGGCAGAAGGAGCTGATATTGAGTAGTACTAAACAAAGTGATCCTGGTTGTCTTAGCCTCCCAGTGACGTTGCAGCCATTGAGATCTTTAATATAACAGTACAAGGGAAGCAGGCAAGCTAAACTTTAAAAAACAAGGGGTGTAGAATAAAAAAGTAAGAAGAAGAAAATATTCCGAATTAGTATCTAGTCATAAAAGGTTATATAAACAACTTCCTGATCTGTTAGGTAAGATGCAAATGTTAAAGCGAGATGTAGTTCACTATCCAAGATTTTAGTTTCAAACAATATACATGTATTAGGCAAATTAAAATTTAAAGTCTTAAATTTTGATGACATCAAATATTTTTTTTTAATTTCTTGAGGACTTTCTTCATGACTTTTCCGTAAACGCACATTAAGCGGTCATTTACATCACCTACTCTCCAAAAACGACCTTCATGATTACATGGTGTAGCGATGACGTTGACTCATATTATTTTCTATCACGCACAGACAATTCCTTAGTTGAAATGTAAGTTTAGATTAACAGGTAAAAATAGAAGAGAGACAAGGAGAACACACTTAATATACACAAAGTGCGTGGCCAAATACTTTAAAATTTACTGACGCAATAGAAATATTTGCCACAAACCTAAAGCGCCACTGATGTATCAAAATGTATTCTTCCAAAACAAATAGCGTTACCACTATACTCCCAAAATATCTGTACATATATAAAATTCTCGTGTCACAAAGTTAGTTACCTTACTCCTCCGACACGGCTGGACCCATTTGTAATTCGACCAATTTAAGTTTGTAGCAAAAAATTTTGTAAATATGTGTCGCTTTTTTCCATATAAAAAGTGTGAGTTCATCGGTGGCCATGACAACATTGAATTATTTTGTCGGCAGGTCGAAGTCTGCCGGGTCAGCTAGTATTTATATATCCTTCTCACTATTATCTAAATGTATAACTATTTTAATTTGCTACACTAAACGTAACTACATATTTAACGTTGGTATCATCGTTACTATGTTTAATTCATGTTAAATATGCACCTACTCTTATTCTCTCTACTGTATGCAACACTATGGCCAATACAAATTCTTATCTCTCAGCATCTTAGCTCCCAGTATCTATTACTCTGACAACAACAAAAACTTATGCTTAGACAAAACACTATGTTGTTGTTGTCAACAGAATTGGTGCCTCGATCTATACATTTACACCTTAATAAACAATGTTATTCTCATGCGTAGTAACAGTGCATATTAAGGTGGGTCAATTTTTTTTGCCGACCAAGAGTATAACAGAAACGTAATCTATGGTAAATTTTATGAAAATGTTCCCAAGAAACCAAGGTTCTAAAATCAAAGTCAAGCCTGCGATTTTTCACTTCAAAATTTCTATACATATTGACGTAAAAAATCGACCCAAAAGCCATTCTTTTGAAACTTGATACTGTGCAATGTCGATGAAATTTCACACATATATTCACGTCGTTGCTGCCTTTCCAAGAATATCTACTTTAGGTCAAACCTTCCCACAATTCATGTTTTATAGCTGTGTAAAGTTTCCTGTGTTAATGCTAGAATAACTTTTGAATGCGATATTAGATTTGCCATTTGTTTTTTTATTCCTAAACACAAGGTTAAAACCTATCAGGCGATACCTTGATCGCTACAATCTGATATCGAATTCAAAAGTTATTCTAATATTACACAAAAATGCTGCAGATGACCAACTACACAAAGCTATAAAACATGAACCGTGGGAGTTTCGACCTTAAATAAACGTCATTGTAACGGTAGCAACGAGTAGAATATATGTGTGAAATTTTATCGAATTCGAAGAGTATCAAGTTCCAAAAGTATGGCTTTGGGTCGATTTTTTACGCTAATATACAAAGTTTCAAGTGAAAAATCGCGGGCTCGATTTTGATTTTAGAACCATGGTTTCTTGGGACAATTTTCTTAGAATTTTCCGTAGATTACGTTTCCGCTATAATCTTTGTCAAGGTTTTTGGTCCCATACAAATTGACCCACCCTAGTGTATATATTGTGTTGTGATACTGAACACATTATTCCAAACGTAAGTGAATGGAGGACTAAGTGTATTCTGCTTGGAGTTAGCGGAACTATTTTATATTTGGGACCTTATTTTCTATACTTTTTTGTTGCTTCTGCTAACATTTTCAAATCCATATTTGAATTATCTTGAGAACATTCTCGTGCAATTAATTTTTACAACTTTCGACGTAGATTATCAAGAGAAGAGTGCACTGCCTATGACTATGTTGCACCATCCTACAGTACTGTGAAAATGTGGTGTAATGAATATAACTGGGGCCGACATTCGTTTCAAGATCGGTTGGTGTCCCAAGAAACATCGATGCTGTGCGTGAAATGGTATTGCAAGATGGTCATGTAAAATACGGTAATATAAAGACAATCTTAGGCATGACTTCCACTCCCATACATTCTATGTTGCATGAACATTTGGCTCTGAACCGCCCAAAAAAACCTTTTTTCGATTGGTGCAAGAAAATGTTGAAAAAATTCAATCGCGGTGCTTCAAAAGACGTTAATTATATGACAAGAGGCTATGAACAAAAATTTTCCACACACGAATTACTTTTATGCTAATGGTGGCCTGATTCTTTGTCATAACCGGTCATGTGGGCACAGCTCCGTTAGAGCACCATAGGGAGGTCAATTCTAAATGGTCCACAGCCATTTATTTTCCAGAAGATTTTGGCGAACTAAGAAAACCCAATCTCCAAAGAAGAGTCATTCTCCACCACAACAATGCTAGCTCTCACACATAGGCTTAAACAAACGCGTGTTTGACTAACAAAGACATTGATTTGATGGGTCATCCGCGTTACAGCTTCGTTTTGATACCTAATGATTTCTTTTTATTGGAGGAATTTAAAAACAAATTGAGTGGTTCATGTTTGTTAACGCCTGAAGAAGCGGTTGATGCGGTCAAGGGGCACGATTTGCAGCTCCATCATTCGGGGAGGCAAAAGTGCTACCACAATCGGTTCAAACCCATACTAAAGGGTATTGATCTTGAAAAACAATAAAACTCATTTCGAAGGTCATTATTAGTTTTTTTCGATATTAGGCCAGAAATATTAAACTCAACTCTCATATCATCTTTAACTGTCTCTTAAATTTATTGATCGGATCATCACGTTACAAGATAAGCGCGAAAGGGTTAAGCAAGTCGAATTCGTTAAACTCGATTGGTGTGACAGTTGTCATAAAATATAGTAGCAATTAGATGAGAAAATTTTTTCAATTTAATGCTCAGATATTTTGATTTGATTTAGACAAACCGCCTTAAGTTTTCGCTTACTTTTCAGCAAATTTAAAAATACTGATTCTTGCGATTATGCGACCAGAAGAGTTGTATCAGCCTTTATTCACTTACATTTTTAAAACTGTATAATGAAAGGTATACGCACAGGTATTCTGAACAACTAACACGCTCTTGTTTCGCCCCATATTAAACACAAAAACTAACCAACTGGTGACGTGCTCAACTCTGGTATATGATGACAAGGGTTTAAAAATAGGAGACCTGCATCAGAGAGTAAACAAATTCAAACTATCTGAGTGACAAAGAAATAATTAATTTACTTTAACATTTAACTAAGTTAGTTCACTATTTGCTTCCGTCGATTAGGTCGCCCTCATAATTCATTACCTTCGTAATTTTTCTAATAGCTTGGGCCGATTCTACTTTCGCAAAGTAAACACTTGAAACTCTTACATCCGTCACACATATTCCTTCGGAATTACAACAAACTCCTTCTTCCGGATTCATATCAAGAATGGAACCGCCACCCTTGCTATTGTTTAATTGACAACCAAGCTGAATCTTAACTAATGTCTCAAAGTCTCTTTCAGAAAGTCTTAAAACCAATGGAGAGCGGATATGTAGCAAAGGCTTAAATAAACATTTTACTGAACTGTTTTATTAAATTCAAATATAAGAAACTGAAAAAATGTATTAATATGGACTTATATACTTGGTTAAATTCCATATAATTTCCGCATTAGTAGCAATGTATATTCCATTCCGATAAAGTTAAATAAATGGCATATAATTAAGGTAGCCAACATAGATTTCCTCGTATTTTAATAAGTACGCACCGTGATAGTACCTTAGTATTTTACATGCAAACAACCAAATTGTCGCTACCAAACACATTTCAATATAACAGCAATAACTTTTCTTCGTCATTTGGTTCATTGGAAATCAACCATTTCATTGGTCAACTACCAATGTCATGAACAATCAACATTTATTTTATAGCCTGTCATCCACATCGTTAATGTTATCGATTAAAGGACAACAAAAATAACTAGCAGAGGATACAACTGTGACGCAATAACAATTCTTTTGCTGATGTCATAAATTCATTGTTACTTGCTGACACAAAAACTCACGATTTATACTGAAAACTTCATTTCACGTGAGGAAACGTTTTATTGCTTTAACTTCTCTGTTTTACTGCCTTCTTCTTCTATTGTGTGATACAATTTTTCTGATTTTTTGTTGACATTTCATATGACCTTTCAACAGTTTTTTTGCGACTGCGGTTAAATTGATGACAATAAATATTTTCAGGTTTTGGGGTCACTACGTCTGGCAGAAGTAAAAACGTTACGTTTTCTCTTATTGGAGTTTTATTGGGCCAATATGATGTGACTTAAAGTTGCGCAAACACACCACGGATATTCTTCTTTTTTAAAGGAGGAATATCTTTATATGCGGAGAGTATCAAAAAAAATCAATGAGTGTTCGAACTGACGGATGATGTGTTAACACCTTTTTGCTACACGGTACCTGTTCGATTTCTAGGAACACATTAGTAAATGTTACATTGGAAAATAAAAAATAATAGTATTTTTGTATACACCGGGCAATGCTGAACATCACATGTTTGCCATATCAACAGCAACGAAACAGCCAAACACACAACATCACACATACTTTGTACGAAGTAACTGACGTATTAGTGTGTCACCATAACGTCGACTGCGCAAGGCTTGCAAATGAAATTTTGCGTGGCAATGCTTTATATCTCCGTTCAACAATAGCAACAGACACATGAACATATATATATTATTATGTTAATACATACGCTATAGATACAATTTCGTTTGTCTCACCCCTGCCACACCACTCTTTCATTGCTCTCTTGCTCGCTCATTTTTGTTTAACACGTCATTATTCTCTTTCACAGTCTTTCACAGAAAATCTGGTTTTAATCTGCTTTTAGCAGCAGCATAAAATATGGTTTTAGCAGCAGCAGAAAACCTGTCTGTGTGTTGTTTGCATGTGTTGACTTTGATAGATTTAGTCCCTATACGCCGCTATAGATGTTAAGACATCAAAAAATAAATTTATACACATTCGAGACTTTTTTTTTGGAGTTTAATTTAGTTTAGCACGAAGCTGCTTATTTTCATCCATCTTGTGTTTCTTATATGTTGGTTTTTATCAACATTAATATTTGTATAAGTTGTGTTGTGGAACCTTGAGTATTAAAGTTTCTGACCAAATCTTCAAAATATTTATGAAAATTGGCTCATATATTTCGATGTTTTAGGGTGTTCGATAACTTGGACCTTTTCCCCCATAACATTCGTAAAAGGGTTGGGGAGAGCATATAACCTGTGCGTTTTCTGGTCGGAATCTAAACTTGTTCACCTAATCACACTAATTATAATTGAGAAGCGGTTACTTAGCCAATTACTTAACAGTGGCGGTATAATATATTACAAAACGGTCAATGTTAAAAAAGTCAAGAGTCAAATTTGACTTAAAAGTGTAATTGTGTATCGGCCAGTGCTTCCATCCTGATGAAACCACATGTCAGTTCTGTTTTCAAAAGCAGGACGGTAAAAACTATCTTTCATAAAACTATACCGCTCTCCATTGACGGCTCAATGATATTTTCACATATAGTGCCACACCATACTTTACACCTTATCGGGTGCTATTGGCGTTAGTGGATTACTCTGGGATATTCAGAACCCCTGATCCTACAGTTTTGCTTATTAACAAACCCATTCAAATGAAGTGATATATTCTTCGCGTTAAAATAATTCATCGTTTATGTCAATAATAAAATAATATTATTCTGGGCCTTTGTTCAGTTGGGAATCTCTCCGTTATTTATTCTCCAGATGTAAATTATATAATCTGAAAAAAAATATAAAAATATATAAAACAAAAAATAAAAAACAAAAAATATATAAACAAAAAATCAATGAGTTTTCGAATTCACGGGCGATGTGTTAACACCTTTTTGTTACAGGCTACCTGTTCGAATAGTTTTTGTGCTGAAGGCTCTTTTGCTATTGCACTTACATCTTACATCTGCTTTAACATTAGATGTAATATTGTTAAATTAAATGAAGCAGTATTTAGCTCACTGAAATAATTGTTTTTGTTTTGTCATAAACAGAGCGACGAAAAGTATTGAATAGTATAGAGAACTTATTTCAATCTTTATTCCAACAAAATAAAGTATTTGATTCGAATTATATACGTTCCTAGTTAGATGAAGTAAAGTTTACAATATTCTTATCTCTCTTTCTAATAAATTTTATATATTTTCTCATTTCAGGTAAGTTCTAATGAGTATAAATCAAATTATGGGCTACATATACGTAAGTGAAATAAAATCAATTAATATTTTAATTTTTATTAATGTTTATACAATTGTGTATCAAAAGTATATAATTAGGTTTTGTTTGCAAAATAACTGAGATTCAATAAGACAAATGGATTTTTCAAGATTTATGTATGTATCTGAAACTGGAGAATTTCCTTTTCAAGATGAAAATAATATGATGTTGTTTTGTCCTTTCCGCAAATAGAGTACATACTAGTGACGTATGATAGCTCAATTGCATTTTTAAATCGCAATTAAATACCACAATTTCTAAGAGATATTTACTTAGTTTAGTACCAAATCGACTCCATCAACAATAATGCTTGTCTTGTATCGCCGTCTTCAGTTTTTGTGAATAAAGCTATGTCAGATATTTCAAACCTATAACCCTTAGCCATAAACAATAACATGTGGAACAGAAATGTGTCGTTTTGTATTTAAAATGTCCTTCAAGGTAGCACATTTGGCCTGTCACTTAGTTATTCACATTCTTTTAATGATAAGTACACATCTTATACATCTTGTGAATTGTTTTATATAAGGTTTTGTTGCATGCAATCCCCCACAGTTTAAAGTGTCTTCCATTGTTGTGCAGGCATCAATTGTTGCCGGTTGTCATTGCAATTTAAACTTTTATAAAATTCTGTTCTTGCCAGTTTGCATAATTAACAAACTGTGCAATAATAGATTAACTTGTCCGTGAATAACTAAATAGACTCAAGAACATGAATAATTAATATTGATGAATGGAAAAACTGAAAATGAGAATACAATATTAAGAAACAAAAAGCGACAAATACAAGTTAGCAATTAAAGTACAATACATTATATACTTTGAAGACCAGTTGGCACAGTAATACAAAAAATGGATTTAACCTCATCCGAAACTGTGGAAAGATAGTAGAGCTTATGAGATATGAAATTCAAAACAAGACATAAAAAAAACCAGTTCCAGATTTTTCTGAAAGCTTAAAAAACTTTTTTCTTTTAAAACTATTTTAAACCAATCTTGGACCGCTAACAACGGACTATCACTTAACCCACTTAAAACCGAGCTTATCTTGTTTTCTTGGAAATATAAAATACCCGCATTTGAATTGCCGTCTGTTAATGAGGTGCAATTACAATTGACGGAAAAGGTCAAGTATCTGGGAATAATTCTTGACGGAAAACTGTCTTGGAAACCGAATGTGGTGGAGAGGGTGAAAAAGGCGTCTGTTGCTCATTATTGCTGTAAAGGGGCGATAGGAAAGCGCTGGGGACTATCTCCTAAGATCACCGTGTGGATTTGTACGGCAATAGTCAGACCAATACTTCTCTATGGCATCGTAGTTTGGTGGAGGTCCCTCCAAAAGAAATATATTCTGAATTCCTTGATGAAAATTCAAAGATCAGCATTGATTAGTGTTAGCGGGGCAATGGGCACGACGTCAGGTACTGCACTTAGCACTTAGCTATCCTGAACATCTGTACTCCTGATATCAGGGCCGAATCGGCAGCCGCTACATCCCTGGTGAGAATTGTGGCGTTTTGATATCGGTGCATTCTGGACACGCTGAATTGGTACACCGGATCAACTCTATTCCCATAAAAATGGACTACTGTATCCCCTACCTTCTACCAGCGACAAATCTAATGACTGAACATCTATTCCGTATAGGAATACCTTGGAAAAGTCACTGGAAGGGGACACCAGTAGTATCAGATTTTTCACGGATGGATCAAAGTTGGACGAGCCTAAATGTAAATATCTCATTCAAGCTGCCAGATCACTGTAGTGTATTTCAGGCGGAAATTACCGCCATACTGGGGGTTGCGGAACTACTGAAAAGTAGTGTCACAACCCTCCGGAGAATATGTATCTACACAGACAGCCTGGCTGCCATAAAATCCCTGGAAGCAATGTTTGCTACGTCACTGATAGTGAAAGAATGCCACTTATCACTTAGGGTGATGGCAGAGTATTTTGATATCTGGATCATCTGGGTACCGGGACACAGCGACATTCCAGGCAATTGCGTAGCGGATGGGGTAGTTAGACAGGATACTACGGCACAGGTTCTGCGGGCAAAAGAAGGTGTTAGTATGCCAATCTCTACCTGCCGTTTGCAGATCAGGCGGTGGGCCGATAATATGTTCAAGTGGACAAGTGGAGACTTATTTGAACTTGCAAACAAGCCAGGGTCCTCTGGCCCCACACTCAGAAATGACGAAACACCTTCTGTTGGATTGCCCTGCTCTGGCTGGACTGAGGAGTAGGATATTCGGAACACATTTAGTTAGCACCGTATCCCTACAGGATATTCCTGTTGGTCTCATAGACAAATTCATTCAAAGGGCAAATTGGCTAGACGACTAGTCAATAGTTGCTATAGAGGAAACTGCAGGTATCACAATGGGCTTTTTTAGCCTAACTGTGCCAGACAGCGTCTGTCTTGCAGTCTTTTCAACCAACCAACCAACCAACCCTAAGTCATTGTGTTTCGGAAATGATGGAAAAAGCTTTTACTATTTGATATATTCCCTTAAAGATTTGTATATGTTTTTTAAGGAAACTGCAGTTTTCAAAGACTAAAGATTCATTTACATTTTTCAAATAATTATATTGGTTGACATTTTCCAAAACCCTTTATAAATCAATTCTAAGATGTTTTCTGCAATATCTATAAATTCTGATTTAAGGTTCGAATTGGGTTTGTTTAAAATTTGTATATCCAAGATTGTGTGTGGTCGTCATTGGTGCATTGGCTAGTGTGGGCAGCTCTTGTGCATGATAACGTGGGTTCGATCCCTCCTCTGACCACCTTACAGTTCCTTCGACGACGGCCATCTCGCTTAGTCAAGGAGACTCTATCGAGCACTTAGTCATGAAAAAGCTTCCCAAAATACCGTTCGGAAGCGGTGTAAAACTGAAGGTTCCACTCACTGAGTGAAAAATTAGAAATCGCACCGCTCACTGGTTGTGACAACCTCTCCCCAATCCCTTCATGGGATGTAATTGGCAACGGTTTATTTGTTTTATATCTGAGATTGTGGAGCACTTTATTATTTAAAAGAAAAGTAAGGGAACATCTGAACTTTCAGACCAATTTTTAGAAGTCGAAATTTAATATTTTTATAAATTAAATTAACGGATAAACTAAAGAACATGTATGCAATGGAGTTCATTGAAAACCTGCATAGGAAAGAAATGTTGTGAATATTGATGGATATGACAAATTGTTGTTGCAGATAGATGCGTTCGCACAAGTATGAGATAAGACAATTCTCTCTAAGTTGAATTTTGTTTATTCCTATAGTGTGTGATGATATACCTAAATACTTGTGGAGAAGGAAGCTGATGATACGCCTCGGTTGGCATTGAAATAGCTATATTCCCAACCATCCACCCACCATAATAATCAATTTCACAGTACACATTTTGTAAATATTTTCTATTAAAATTTTCTATTTCTAAGAAAAAGTACATTTTAATAGATGTTGAACTTGAACTGAACAATTATTAAAGAATAAACCAGAATACACATTGGAACTACAAAAAAAACATACTCCTTAAAAATTCGTTAATTTTTAGAGAAGTTATTAACTTCTATGATGACCAATGCGATATAATCGTTTGCTCTGTGTCTCTCCCTGTGTTAACATTAACATTCTACAGTTTTGTGCATTAACTTTTTAAATCAGACTGGATACACGCTGACTTGTTAAAACACCTTTGGATTCCGAAATTGCATTGTTAAAAAACTCTGAATCCATGAACCCTCCAATTCCCAGAATTATATTTGTATATAATAAACAAAACATTTTTTCTTTTTTTGTAAATTTCTTTATTTTAATCTGTTTATTAACATTAAGAAAATTATATAACAATTTAAGGCTAGCAGTGTGGGCAACATTCGAAATTTTAATACAAAAAATTACATATTTACATAGGTATTTATTCTAAATATTTAGTCTAAGCTAATCTTTAAAACTCTTTAGTTTAAATTCGGAATAGTAAATCCAGAACATGAAATCTTTTCCTTCTGCGAACTTCGATACTATCATCCACTAGTGAGATAACTAAGGGGTTTTGGTGGTGACTAAGCCTACCGAGATATCGTGAGCTGAATCGATTGACCTCCTCTCGAATAGTTGAGATTTTAATGTCTCTATGTATTGCCTTGTTCGTTAGAAACCACGGAGCATTTGTTATTAATCTTACAGCCAAAGTCACGATCTCGAAAGAAAACCTAAGCGATCGAAAGCCAGTCACTCACTTTCGTTCTTATCCCAGGCTTTAAATGTTATTGTGTGGTTGTGTGTTTGCAAAATCGGAAGTCACTAACTATTTTCGATTGCGGCTAGGCGAACGAAAATGTCAAAACCAGTCACTTGTCTTTTGGTTGTCGCATAGCTGGAAATCAAATAAAAGCTTGAAACAAAAACAATTTATATAGAATTCAATGGAAGAAACACAATGGACAGAAAATAATGTCATTATAATAAATTTGTTACTTACTTACTTACTTATCCGGTCTCGGACAACCCCGGGGGGTCAGGGACCTTACAAAACGAAGATAACATATTTCGCCAACCAGTTCGATCTTTTGCTTTATCTCTCCAGTTGGCAATACCAAGTGTACGCAGGGATTCGTCAACCTGATCCCTCCAGCGGAGTCTTGGTCTTCCTATTTTTCGTCTTCCTTCGAGTTCGGTTTCGAAAAGCCTTCGCGCTGGTTCATCTTCATCCATTCTACTGACATGGCCTAGCCAGCGCAATCGCGTTATCTTGATCCGCTTAACTATGTCAATGTCAGGATAAAGCTCATACAGCTCATGGTTCATGCGTCGCCGATACTCGCCGTTGTGCACTATAGGGCCATAAATTTTTCGGAGTATTTTTCTCTCGAAGACTCCTACAGATGTTTCGTCTGCTTGCGATAGGACCCAGGATTCTGCGCCATAAAGCAAGACAGGTTGAATGAGAGTCTGGTACAGCTGGACTTTTGTTACTCGAGAGAGGGCTTTATCTCTAAAGTGCTTGCTTAGCCCAAAATAACATCTATTCGCAAGCACAATTCTCCGTTTGATCTCAAGGCTGACGTTGTTGTTTTTGTTCACGGCAGATCCGAGGTATATAAATTCGTCCACTACCTCGAAGTTATAACGGTTATCAACGTTCACGCTTTGGTCTAATCGCGTGGAGGCCCTGTTCGTTGAAACCATTAATTTTGTCTTGTCCTCATTCACCGTCAGACCCACTTTTGCTGACTCCTTCTCAATTCTCGAAAAAACCGCAGTAACTTCTCTAATTGTGCGCCCAATGATATCTATATCATCAGCATACGCGAGCAGCATGTGACTTTTGCTGCTGATGGTTTTATTCATATTGACTGCAGCTTTTCTCATAATGATCTCCATTAAGATGTTAAAGAGATCGCACGATAGGGTGTCGCCTTGCCTGAGGCCTCGCTTAGTTTCGAAAGGTTCGGTAAGATCCTTACCAACTTTCACTGCGGATTTGGTGTTCGTCAAGGTCATCCTGCAAAGGCGTATGAGTTTTGCAGGAATACCAAGCTCAGACATTGCTTCATAGAGTTTCTCCCGTATCGGACTATCGAAGGCTGCTTTATAATCGATAAATAGATGATAGGTGTCGATTTGTTTTTCGTGTGTCTTCTCCAGGATTTGGCGTAGCGTGAAAATCTGGTCAGTTGTCGATTTTCCAGGCCTAAAGCCACACTGGTATGGTCCAATCAGGTCAGCGATAATTGGTTTTAGTCTTTCGCACATTATACTTGATAGAACCTTATATGCGATGGATAAAAGGCTTATTCCACGGTAGTTGGCACAAATACTCGGGTCACCTTTTTTAAATATGGGACATAGTACACTGAGACTCCAATCGCCGGGCATGCATTCATCTAACCAAATTTTGCTAATGAGCTGATGCATGCACCTTATCAGCTCATCGCCGCCAGCCTTAAACAGCTCCGCCGGTAATCCATCGGCTCCTGCGGCTTTGTTGTTCTTAAGCCGGGCAATAGCTGTTCTGACCTCGTCTTGGTTAGGAGGGGGGCAATCGACGTCGTCGTCCATATTGTGATCGATTGTCCCATCGTCATCGGATATCTCAGGTACTAGTAGCGCGGAGAAATGCTCTCTCCATATTCCCAACATGCTCTGCACATCTGCGACGAGATTTCCGTCTTTGTCTTTACAGAAGGGGGGCCCTGAACCATGTCCATTAGTTCCGTTTTTAACTTTTTGGTAGAATTTTCGGGCTTCGTTCTTCCTTCTGTATGTCTCAATTTTCTCACTCTCGCGTTTTCTCCACTGCCGTTTCTTACGCCTAAAGAGACGGTTTACCTCCTTTCTCTTCTCCCTATACCGCTCAGTTGCAGCTCGCGTTGCAATTGACTGAAGCATTACCATACGTGCAGCGTTCTTTTCGTCATTTGCTATGCGACACTCTTCATCGTACCACGGTTTGTTGCGAAGCGGTTTTTCGAAACCAAGTACGGTTGTTGCGGCAGTTTTTATAGAGTCGGAAATGGGTTTCCACTGCGCATCAGGATCGTCATCGGGAGGGGGTGGGTTCTGTGCCAAAAGTTGCGAGAGCTTCCTTGAGTAGGCTGTGGCTACCTCTGGTAATTGCAGCTTTCCGATGTCCAGCTTCCTCTGCGTCTGGTTTCGTACGATTTTCGCTCTACTTAATCTTGTGCGAACCTTTGCTGCTACCAGGTAGTGATCAGAATCGATGTTAGCTCCTCTGATCACTCGTACGTCCATTACACTGGATGAGTGCCTTCCATCAATTACCACGTGATCAATTTGGTTCCTAGTTCTTTGATCAGGGGATACCCAAGTAGCCTTGTGGATGTCTTTATGCTGGAATCTTGTGCCACTGATGACCATGTTTTTTGCCGCGGCAAAGTCAATCAGTCTCATACCGTTGTCGGAACTGTCAGCATGAAGACTGAAATTGCCAATAGTTGGATTAAACACATTCTCCCTTCCTACTTTGGCATTAAAATCTCCTAGTACAATCTTAATGTCATGGCCAGGGCAGCGGTCATACGTTTCCTCTAGGAGCTCATAGAATATGTCTTTGGCATCATCATCTTTCTCTTCTGTCGGGGCATGCACACAAATTAGGGAAATATAAAAATATTTCGCTTTTATGCGGATTGTGGCTATTCGTTCACTCACAGGATTGAACCTAGAGACTAGATGTCGCAGTCTTTTGCCAACTACAAATCCACAACCAAATTCATGTTTTTTTTCATGGCAACTGTAGTATATATCGCAGTTTCTTTTTCTTGTGCAGCCATGTCCTGTCCATCGCATTTCCTGGATAGCGGTAATGTCAGCCTTATAACTTTCGAGGACATCTGCCAGTTGGATACTTGCACCGGATCTATATAGAGTTCTTACATTCCAAGTGCATATCCGTAAATCGTGGTCCTTATAACGTTTGCGGGGGTCGTCAACAAATAGGGGTTGTTTATGTTTTCTGTTTCGTTTTTGTATTTTCACTGCCATTATGAACGGTGGCGGGAGGCAAACCCAGCCCACCGGGTTTTTGCATTTTACCTACTGCCAGGATATTTGATTGCAGCCGCCCATTATGGATCAGACGCTGACCAGGATGCGATATGTTGAACCTGGATTTTCTTCTTTTAGTTTCTATCCGCCGTTGGCCCGTATGTTTGGCTCATCCGCCTTCTAAGGACAAAAGAATATGCCCGATTGTTTGATGAGCTTCAGTGACATCAGTCACCTACTATACCTGATTTGATGCTCATTTGTTTCGCCTTCTCACTCTAGCTAGCTAACGGAGGTTTCCGAAAAGCCATTGCCCATATAATTTTGTTATTAATATATATTTCCATTTCAGCACAAAAACGTCAACTTTGCGGCATCTGCAGATACTGGCTCCTCGTACCCTTCTCTCTCGCTCCGTAATTAAATGGCGACCGTCAACTTTATGTTATTGCTTTGAACAACAACCACACAAACACACGTAAAACCATGCGAACGACAAGTCGAAAGATATGACTCGCTTTTTGAAACGAAAGTGAGTGCCTGGCTTCGTTCGCTTGGATTTTGTAGGAGAGGGTGTGAGTGGGGTCAGATTTTGTACTGAATTGTATATGTTTTCGTTCGCTTGTTAGTGACTCCCAAATCAGCTATTTGTCGCATAGAAAGAAAGCGAACGTTAACGTTCGATATCGTGACTTTGGCTGTTAATGTTTTAGATTGATAGCGTTGTAATATTTCAATATTTGAATTATAACTCCACACAGGGTTCAGTATGGCCTTGTAAAGCAGTAACTTATTTGAAAGATTTAGTTGAGATTTAGGACCACGCAACCAATACATTTTTTGACGTAGAATACGTCTTACCTTACGGTATGAGGAGTCATGTCAGGTTTTTATTGTTGTAATCTATTCATTCATATTTCATTGAATTTGAAGAAACGGCTAGATGAATTTTTTGTAGGTAAATGAAGATGTTATCTGTCGTTTGATATACATTTCATATTGGTTGATATATTTCTAGTATTTTAATTTCTCAAATGAAAATTGTTAAAACACATTCACTCAAACATATGTGTGGTGTTTAGTTAAGTGTTTTTGGTTGCTCAACATTGCTTAGGAACATGTATCTAGTAAAAAGTGAAACGAACAGCAAGCTAATGTTGCTTGGCAACATGTATCTAGTAAAAAGTGAAACAAACAGTAAGCTAACGTAATAAAGCTTTTTTGCGAAAGCTTCAATAAAGCTGTTGTAACATTAATTTTGAATTGTAAAGCGTAAAGCTTTCACACAACGCTCGAATGCTAATGCGAAGACTCGATAAGGTAAACCTTTTTTAATATTAGGGCGGCCCTCTCAACATTCGCAGAACTTATTTCAATAAAAATATTAATTAAAATACATAAATTAAATTAAGTTTAAAAAAAAATTGTTGCCTGTAAAGTCGGTTTTACGGGCGAAGATTTTACGTGACAACGTCTTTTTCTCGGTAGAATATTTATTGATATGAATATAATTAAATTGCACAATAGGAACAAGGAATTGAATGAAAATAAGAATTGCATAAATTTTAACTATAGAAATATATTTTGTTTAGATTGATTTGATTTTCATATTGATTAGATGTTAAAATTCTTGCTCAACACAGTTTAAATCAAGTTTTCTTATATCTGCCACTTTTTCTTAATATTTGTAATTTTAAAGAATCAATTCGAAAATCAAAACATTTATTCAGATCGAAGGTTCAAATTTTTGCTAAATAAATTTGAAATTAATTAAAATTTGTAAAATAAAAAAAAAAACCAATGAGTGTTAGAACTCACGGGCGATGTTTTAACATTTATTGAAACTTATGGTTTAGGAAAATAGAAGTAATTTCAACACCATCTAGGTACCTGTGCGATTTCTATGAACACATTATCAAATGTGACATTATAAACAATAAACATATCCTTTATTATAAAATATAAACATTTCTTTTATTATAAAAAATAAACATTTCTTTTATTAAAAACAAAAGAAAATAATTTACTAACCAAAAAGTATTTCAATTCATCATATTCGCATATCGTTTTTAAAGCCGACCGCAGCTCTCTGTTTCGTTTTGGCTACCTAATTCATATGAAAATTTCTACACACAAACATACACTACACATATCATAAAGCCAAAAAACAAAAAACAAAAAAAAACAAAAAATAATACCTTATCCAATGCAGACTGATCTAAATCAATATTCATACACACGCACATATATACGCACATACATACTTGCTCAGTCGTCATATATATGATGTGCCAAAAAACAAAAACACTCACACCACCGACCAACAGCCACTAGAAGCCAGCAAAGCAAATCGTTTCTGGCACACAAGTAAACACACACATCCGCACACACAGAATTATTTATTGAGTGGGAGAGAGACGCAAGGCATTCGGCGGGCCTCTCTCTCGTTCGGTGACTCATCGTAACGTTACCGGGCGTTACACTTTTTCATAAGTGACTCCCAGCCGCAACCTAATTTAAGACGTTGTCACGTCAAAAATTGAACATAATATTTTTTTTTTAAACGGACTTGAATCAAATGCCGTTGGTAAATATAAAAATTACAGCAGACAGTTGTCCGAGGCCTTCGGCCACGGACTGTCCCTGCAGGCTGTGTCAGAGACACGGCCATTAAGTTTAACGTAGAATGCGCCATCCGATAAGACAGAAAACATATATAACAATAAATGATAAATAATATAAGCAAATGAATTTATTGTTATATATGTTTTCTGTCTTATCGGATGGCGTATTCTACGTTAAACTTAATGGCCGTGTCTCTGACACAGCCTGCAGGGACAGTCAGTGGCCGAAGGCCTCGGACAACTGTCTGCTGTAATTTTTTTAGTTCTAATTTTAAGCTGATCTCTTTTTGCCTTCATGTGTTGTTTCCACGTAAGCCTTTTGTCTAAATGTATTCCTAAATATTTAACGTGGTCACTTTTTGGAATTTCACTACCACTTAAGAAAACTGCTGATCAGTCCCCTGTTCTTAACGAAAATGACACATGAGTTGACTTTTCCGTATTAATGGATATTCTTCACCGCTTAAGCCACTCATCAATTTTATTAAACTCTGCTTGAATAAAACGATTGCTTCTAGTTCAGATTGACTAGATTCAATAAGTGCAGTATCTGTAGACTGTAGTCACATTTGCTGTCGTAGGCATGTCGTAGATAAATATTGTGTAGAGAATTAAGTAGTTTCATCCGAAAGGAGTGAATTCCCTCCAATCGGAGTTAAGGAGTTTCATCCGAACGGAGTGAATTCACTCCGATCGGAGTTAAGTAGTTTCATCCGAACGGAGTTTAAATTTTTCACTCCGCTACAAGTTATCCGATCGGAGTGAGACTCCATGGAACTCCGAACAGAGTGTTGTTGGTTCCAGTTGGTTATAAATTATTTAATTTAAAAACTAAAACGCTGACAATTTTGCCAAATGTAATGCGCTCATCAACATTTGCACACAATAAAATCTTTACCAAATATTTACGTTTTAAATTATGTATATCAAATACCAACTTCGCATGTCACCACTTGATATTTTATCGACATGTGAGTATGTGTGTAAAACATCAATCAAAAAAACTATATAAGGCGTAGTAACTAATGCTGCAGTCACCAGACACTTGAGGATAGGATGACGTCCAACAATCCATCATCGCCATTTGACGAATTTTAGCAACTTATATGAATCGAATTAATTGAACTCTTTGAGCAACAGAAAACACAAACAAAGTTATCTTAAATCTACTTGTATAATACAATTTATAATCCAATAGTGTAAAATTTCTATTACTATTACTTTTTAATTGTACACAAATATAAAATGTTATCTTTGTTTATACAAGCTCAATAACATTCTAGAACTCTATTAAATAGATACATATATATATTTAGTTCTAAAAGGCATATTCAATATGTTTTCTGCTCCATTATTGCAATTTCCGATCTTGCCACTGGCCTATCCACTGCAGTAGTTTGGGAAAAATAAATCCGACAAGTGATAAACATATGCATGCAAATATAAAACGTTTCATTTATTTTAAACTAAAAATTCATATACTTAGCAATTTTGTTTAACTGCAATTGCTTTTTATAAATTATTAAATTATATTTTGTTTAAACTCTTTACCGGTTTCATAGACAAATATTTAATACAGAATTTCTAATTAAAAATATCAAAACAGCTCTCGGCATGCAATTACACCGCGGTGTGCGGGAAGCAATTTTTAATGGAAACTTGTAGCACCTACGATACAGAAAATCCCATATAATTAAAGAGATTAAGATAAGCATAGATATTATGACTTATATTTTTCCTTGTTGGGCATAAAGTTATCTTAGACAAAAGATGTCTTTCAAAGTTGTAATTTCCTTTAGGCTAAGAGCTCACGTTTTCTCGGGTTAGTGAAAAACATGTAAATGCCCCGGATGGGATTCTTTGTTAATTATTTGCGGCTGTGGCGTGGAGGTTTTTGCGTTTGTAAATTAGATTTTGGACATACCACAAAAGTTCAATCGCCTTTTTTCAAGATAAAAAAAGGGTTCCCCATTACATCCCATAAAGGAATTGGGGAGAGCTTTTCACAACCAGTGAGCTGCGCGCTTTCTAGTTTTTTACTCACTGATCGTGACCTACACTTTTACACCGGTTCCGAGGGGTATTTTTGAGAAACTTTTTCATGGCTGAATACTAGATAGTGTCGCCGTCACTATGCGAGGTGATCGCCGCTGAAAGAAATTTAAGGGGATCAGAGCAGGGATCGAGCCCAAGCTCTCATGTACAAGAGGCGCGCGCACTAACCATTGCACCAACACTTATTATATATTAGCCTTAAAATGGGATGGTTGCTTTTGTATACATCTTTGAATTTTTTAATGCAACCCAAAATAATGTGAATTTTTCACCACTTGAATACAACTAGAGGTCCTGGTCAGTGAGTCCACAAATTAAAAAGTGGACAGCTTAATGATTGTGAGATGGTCTCCCCTATACATTCATGGTATGGTAATGCCACAAGTTGTTTCAAGCTGAAGCTTGTACCCCCTTTGGTACCCATTACTAGTCAATCAATTGGGCTACACAATTAGGGCTATATTCATATTACATGAATATTTTCAGCTACAGTTGAATATTGTTCTTCCGAGCTTTCGAATTCTCAAGCCACACATGTTCGACATGATATTGGCACCGTGAGCAGGGGATTTTTTAATTTATCTTCGCTTTTGGCCTGCTGGCTGGCCTTATCCCAGAGAGGATCCCAATCCGCAATCTACACAGGACGAGGACCAAGCACGAAATTGAATTCTTTACAAAATTGAAATTAAAATAAACCGTCTTCGTTTGTTGCAGCCGAATCAATTTCAAGTTCGTTATTTGCAAGGGAAATAATGGCAAATCTTATTGAGGCAACGTAAGTATTTGCAGATTAGTATGCCGCACCCGAATTAATTATGCGCTACGACCGAATTTCAGCTGTAGTGACTGTATTCAGTTGTGGCAAACTAAAGTCAGTTGTGGGAATGACAATTTGGTTGCACCGACTGACTTCATGGTAACTAACGGGTCCGCCAAATAATTTTTTTTTTTTGAAAATGCTATAAAAAAAAGTACTGAATATTTTCTCAAATTTCTTTTTTTATTTGGAAGTACAATCCTTCCGATTAATAATGGAAAAAAAATTCATTCAAATGGCTGCCTCGGCTGGCCATGCAGTAGCCAATTTCCTCCTCTTCAATTTTTGTGGACAAAAATTCGTTCAACATGGCCCGATAACGATCGCCATTGACTGTAACGGCCACTCCTTGCTCATTTTCGAAGAAAAATGGCCCAATTATGCCTCTGGACCAAAATCCGTACCAAACAGTGACTCGTTTTGGGTGCATCGGCTTTTCAATGTATGTGTGCGGGTTTTCTGTGCCCCAAATGCGACAATTTTGCTTGTTTACATACCCGCCAAGATCAAAATGAGCTTCATCTGAAAAGATGATTTTTTTTGGCAAAATCGGCATCTGCAACATTACCATGATTTTCAAAGTAATGTCACAATATTTCCCAGCGTTGTTCAAGCGTATACACAACCATATTCGTTCAGCGGAAGGATAAAACTAATTATCTGTCAAATCAGACATGAGCTAAAAGTTACCATTCACGAAAAAAAAAAACGTTAGATGGCGGACCCTTTACAAGAAAGAGGTAGTTCTGTGATTATAATTTGAAAAGCATAATTAAGATTCTAGCAATTGTGATTAGGAAGATACTCAGCTAATAATAATTAATGGTTTATATGTGATATTCAATTGGCGGAGAGAATACATAGTATATATAAAATTTGAATACAAAACATTTAATGGTCACATTAAATATGACTCTGCACTGATTGGCGTAGATACATCAAATTTTAAATGCATATATATAATACATCGTAGAAACACATCGGGCTATTGAAATGTCAAAACTCTGAACGTAGAGAGAGGGGACATGGGTAAGGTATTTCTTAGTCCAACATTTTGTAGTGATCGCGGATCAAATAAGTTTTGGACAGAACAATGTTAGTTGGGAGAGGAGAATCTGGTACGGTCTAAATTCAGAGTCTTAAAATTATATCAAATGTAATATTCAAGGAATGTTTTGCCATGGTGTGAAAAGCTGAGGTGACGTGAATTTAAAAATTCAACAAAATCTCAAAAATGTATCTTATGTAATTGGATCTGTATATGGCAATATATACGTTACATCTTTAATATCTAATTAAATACACTGAAACATATATATTCCTAAATGTATTTTTCCATTGATTTTCTACCCCTATAGAAACTGAAAATGAAAAAAATTTGGAAAACATGTACATAGTATAATTTACCATCTTCTGTATTATTTAAATAACCCAATGTCATTAGTGCACTAACCTCAATTTATACTAACCTCTACTTTGATCCTAAGTGCGACAATATGGGTATAGAGCTGGTCATGTATTTTTATTGCGTGTACTACCAGAGCCACCAGTTTTACATCATCTCACAAACTAGCAGGCTAGTAGTATCAGCCTTTAATTAGACAACCACATAAGTTTCCCTCTGAGTACGAGATTTCCCTTTATTTGTTAGTGTGTATAATGTTACTCTATGTACCATCTGTATTATAACTCTTGTGCATATGTTGTAGTTTTAGGAAAACATGCCAAGCCATTTAACATAATCGACAACAGCCAACAGCATGTAATACTATAATAATGTATTACACCAATACAATACCATCGTTCAATCCATACAATTTTTTACCACAAACAAGGATACTTACACCATAACTTGTATCTGTACATGATAGTTGGCAGTGACATTAAAAAAGGGGAGAACAGAAAGAACAATTATTTCCTTTTTCTCCCAGTTAAATTAATTATTTGTTTCTCCATGCATACTGGTAACTTCTCATTCCACATGACTAACATTTTTTTTGAATTACCCTACCCCCATTATCTACAACTCTGGTTATCCTACATTTAGAGCTAACTAACAGTTACCGTCGGTGGTGCAATGGTTAGTGTGCGCGGCTCTTGTACATGAGATCCTGGGTTCGAACCCGGCTCTGACCACCTTCAAATTTCTTTCGGCGGCGGTCACCTTGCATAGTGATGGCGACACTATCGAGTATCTAGCCATGAAAAAGCTTCTCAAATTACCGTTCGGAATCGGTGTAAAACTGTAGGTCCCAATCAGTGAATGAAAACTGGAAAGCGCACAGCTCAGTGATTGTGAGAAGTTCTCCCCAGTCCCTTCATGGGATGTAATGGGATACCATTTATTTTTTTTAACAGTTACAACTGTCAGATTGTATGAAATTAGAATCATATAACTTGTTGTTAACTCCAACTAGAGTTTTGGTAACAGCACGTGGTCATTTCCGTTGCCAGAAAGTGGCCAATGAGCCCCGTTTTCCACCCGAAATATTTACAAAAAGCTATACCCAGGGCTGATTTGTTTTATGTTATATGAGCTACTCAGACGCAAGTTCATCTGACTCCACATTTTACAATTTTAAAAATTTGAATGCTATCAGAATTAATTAGAAATTACATTTTGATGTTGGTTTTTTTTCACCGAATGAACACTCGTTCCGGTTAATGTATGTGTGTCGATGGATTTTTAATCATGTGTCTACATTCGTTTTGATGCCTTTGTAAATGATGTTTTTATTTTTCTTGTTCTTTACGCATCTCGTTTTCGTTTTTGATATCAACATGAATTCGCTGGCGTTCGTCTTGTACAGTGAGCATTTACGTATGTGTGTAGACTTGTATTTTCACCACATTTGAATTTCGAATCTATTCAGTTCATGTTCTGTGTCGTACTTGACACTACTTGATTCGAAATAATACGGTTCTGATTAGAATTTGTATATTCATGTGCTTACCGGTGTCTAGTAGGCACCCAGTTAGCAGTTTTGTCGTGCAGACATTGTCAGTGGTATTTCGTTAGGAGAACGTAAGGAAGTGACAATTCGATAGTTGACACATATAAATGGACCACCTTATCTAATCGGCGGGCATATAGTTGTTGATATAAATCTTTCTCAAAAGCTGATTGATTCCGTGATCGTGCACCTGTAAAAAAAAATTCCAGCTCATTGCGACATTTATTTTTTTCACATATGTGACTTGCTCCACGAAAAGGGACCTCTGCGCCGAAAAGAAGTTATTGAGAAAAACACGTTTAAAAAAATCGGTTCGTTTTTCCGCTACAGAAGAACCACCAAAAAAGCGTGTTAGGAGTAAAAAAAGAGTAAAATTTTGATATTTTTGTAATTTTTTACCTTTGATATTGAACTTTTTTTAAATTTCAAATATTATAATATATTTATATTTATATTTATATTTATTTATATCACATTTTTCAATTTTTTCATTAATTATGTTCATCTTTACAGGTGAATAAAGATGATTCCTATAAGAATCACTCAAAAAGTAAAAAAAAATTTTTTCGGCGCAGAGGTCCCTTTTCGTGGAGCAGGTCACATACATATGTATTTCTTCTCGATTTTCTACAGATATTCAGGCTGTTCGCATAAAATCCGTCCTGTTTTTGTGCTAATCAATTAACCACAATACAACATATTAATTTCGACTAAATGTTAACCACCTGGAGCAAGTTTCAAAGCATACCATTTTTAATATAGGGGGTTGGTCTTTATAATTCGGGTCCTGGCAGTAGTAGTGTTGCCAGATGAAAACTGCAATTTCCATTGGAAAGTTTGAAATTCTGTAGCAAAAGCATACATAGAATGTTTTCACTTACATGCCCTAATTGTTGTGTATACTTTATTTAGAGTGTATTGAGAAATTCATCTCGATCAAAATATTTAATTTATCCGTGAAAATTTTCGTGCGACAATTTTTTACCATTTTCGGACCGACAAGAGTGTCTCAATCAATTTCTTTTGGTGATGGATGAATGGAATGAAGGTCGTTCTAGTTCGGTCATTTTGCCGGAAACCATCGATGCTGTGCCTGAGCTGATAAAGCAAGACCGACATGTGACATACCTTGAGACTGAGGCTTACTTGGGCATTAGTACTACTACTATCAATACGATATTGCATGTTCATTTGGCCGCGAAAGAGATTTGTTCCCGTTGGATCTCACAAAATTTGACGAATGCTGATAAACAAGCTCGTGTCGATTGGAGCAAAGAAATGTTGGAGAAATACAACCGCGGTAACTCAAACGCAGTTTATAACATGGTCACAGGTGACGAATCATGGATCTATGCATATGAACCCGAAACAGAACAGCAATCGACCGTATGGGTCTTTAAAGATGAGCTAAATCCAACAAAAGTATTTCGTGAAAGAAGCATATCGAAGAAACTGATCGCGTGTTTTTTTGGGTTTAATCGGTCATATAGCCACAGTGCTTTCAGTGGAACGTCAATTCTTAGTGGTATACCAACATCTGTTACCCAACAGTATTGGATGATATAAGGAAAACCAACCAGATAAGACGGATCATTGTGCATCAGAACAATGCGGCTATTTGAGCACTCAACATGTAGAATTGATGGGTCATCGGTCGTACAGCTCTGATCTGGCTACAAATGACTTCTTTTTACTACATGGTCAACGAGGACGCCCGAAGCAGCTGTTGAAGACTTCAAAATACATGTTTTCGGAGTGGAAAAAGTGCTTCGAAAATTGGTTTGAGCTCATACAAAATATATTGAAAATATGAGAATATTTTGAAACACAATAAAATCATTTCCAACGATAAATGATTGTTTTTTTTTATTGCTGGACCGGAAATATAAGAGCATCCCTCGTCTGTATGTGCACTTTCTCTCTGTTTGCTAACAATTTGTTATTTTGCTTTAAACATAGTTTCTGTTTAAATATTTTTCACCTACAATTCTATCAGGGACATGATTAAACGACACTCTAGCTAAGATTTTTGCATCAACTTGGTAATTGATCGGAATAAATATGAGTATATGTGACTTGCTCCACGAAAAGGGACCTCTGCGCCGAAAAGAAGTTATTGAGAAAAACGCGTTTAAAAACAGCGCTTCGTTTTTCCGTGTTTTGCGCATGGTTATGCAACTCTTCCTTCAACCTGATCATCTGGCGCTGTATTTCGACTCTCTGGTACTTTGTACGATGTTCACTATGCAGTGAAAAATAAAAAAATTTTGATATTTACTTTTTTTTTAACTTTTTTTAAATTTCAAATATTATATATATTATCTGTTTATATCACAGTTTTAAATTTTTTCATTAATTATGTTCATCTTTACAGGTGATTTGTAAAAAAAACTAAAGACGTAGAAACTTGCGGTTTGCGGCATTTGAAATAGTGTTTTTTTCCTATATGAATCACTCAAAAAGTAAAAAAAAAATTTTCGGCGCAGAGGTCCCTTTTCGTGGAGCAGGTCACATATGCCGATGGCCCTCGATTATTTATATTAGCAAATCGACAAATTTTAACTTGAAAAATCATCTACCCATTAAATACTTTGGATTAATTGGGCAGAACTCTAGTTGAATAGAATTTACGTAAATTATCAAGTGCACATCGCTCCCTTACTATAAAAAAATTAATCAACTCATAATGCAAAAATTTGCAGTAGAAGCAACGAATTTGGTTGGTTAGATTCAAGAGCGTATTGGAATTTTAAGTAGTGCGGTTGTTTATATGACATTTTGTTGATGAAAGTGAAACTCAAATATTGCAAAATTTTGACTATAGTTACAAATCACTCTCGGTTATTATACTGAACCCAAAAATTAAAACCGGAAAATTTTTAGTTGTTACACTATTGTAGTTGGGAAACGACATTTCTTTTAATGTGTTGCGAACGCATGGAAAACGAATCATTAATGCTCATTGTACAACAAATACAATGCGCATACACCCACATTGTACAATTCGGTGTTCTACGCTCATCGAAATTTGTAAATATTGCATTCATTTCAGCAACATTTTAATATATTCAGTACAATCACTTCATTTCATATCATTTATTTCAGTCCATGAAAATGCAATATTACTCAAAGACTACGACTTAATACTAAAAGTTAATTAAATCTATATCAAATATCAAATTTTGGTAATGAATAATAAATATCTATATTGCTCTTAAATATACGGTTAAATTCAATTAAAGCCCTCGTAATAGGTTCATGAACAGAATAATTCTTTCTGTAAATAGGTATAAAAATAAATTATTTTTCCGCAATAAGCGGGAAGGAACATTAAAATTGACAATACAATATTAAGGGCGCATTATTAAATTGTATTGCATAATTTTAGTAGGAAGTTTTAAACCCAACGTTTGCATTTAACGCCTGGCCCCATTTTTAAACAAAATTGTTAGCTGGCACGCTCTATTTATTATTCCTTCATCTCCTTTGGGTCACAAATAAGTCGTTGACCATAAAAGCGCAAACGGAAGTAATCGTGTAATCCTTTATTCTTCTCCATTTCCAACAAAGTATTGTTTGTGGCAGTAAAGGAAAAGTGTGACAATAAAATTTAATTCACCCCTTATTGGCGAAACAATTAAAAAGCAACTCAAACAACTGAAACATTTCGCTGACCACATGGCCAAAATGTTGCTGACCATAATTGGCAACACAAAGTGCAGTTGTATTTCATGAGTTCGGTGCATAGAATGAAAATACTTTAAAGAATTAAAGAAAGTAAACAATTTTAACTTATCTATACTGCAGAATAATATAACAAACGATTTGATATAGCAACGTCCTTAAATTGATAAAGAATTACAGACATAATTCTTGGAGGATGGAATGTTATAATAGTGATAGGGTTGTCTTGTTATAAAAAGAATATGCCACAAAATTCTGCCACAAACACATTGCTGTATGCATATAAGTGCCAAAATTTAATATAATTAATGGCCAGTTTCACAGTTAAAAATTCTCCATTTAAATGTACTTTAAATGCCCGATGCTTGGCATTTAAACCTCGTTTAATATGAAAATTTTTGAAATTGAGCTTTTAAATGGAGCTTTTAAATGATGAGTGTGAAACTTGCCCTTACAGGTTTAAATTGAAGCCCTTGGTGGAAGAAGGTGTTAACTCACTTTTTTCAAAAACAATATTTTCCTTCTTCTAATGTTTCCATGGTATCTGATTAATAAAATAAAAAACAAAATTTTTTAAATTAAATTTTTATAATCTAAATATCAGATGTTGACTTATTTTTATCTAAAATAAAATCAGATACCATGGAAACGTAAAAAGAGAAAGGAATATTGTTTTTGAAAAAAAGTGAGTTAACACCTTTTTCCAACAGGGGCTTCAATTCTATTACAAACTATAAAGGGATCTAAGTAATCTTGTTTTATAACATTATTGACTTGACTCTCAGAGCTTTTAAATAAAATTTCCTTAAATAAAATATACTTCAAGTTCTGTTGCATACTTTAGGTTTTGTGGAATACGGAGGTTTCATTTTGCTGATTTTCATAAATTTATCCACATGCAATTTCCGGCTGTTTGTAAAATGGTTATTGATAAAATGGAAAATTGCTATAGTACTGCTATCATAGATTTGAGTCCGATTTCTTTCGCTGTTTTGGAATTGCAGAATGCACAGATTATTGCGTGCGCACAATATCGAGAAAACACTTGAACTAAAGGCCACAAATCAGATCAAAAATATACACACGTCTCAACACAAAAAACAACATTATCATCACACTGTGCAAGCTTGAATCATTTTCCAAACTTCCAAGATACGTCAGTTTCGAATAGGGAAAATAATTATAAACGTCAATTTATGTTAGAAATGTTACAAATAATGAGGACTCCCATAGCGAAGAGAATAAACTTTAAAGCAGATACGGATAATGTAGCACAGAATTGAATACAGAAATTGTATCATTGATTCTCTCTTTATGTAACTTTTTGAATTTATCAGGATCAAACTTTTTGAATTTATCATTCATTATGTATATATTTTGACGTAGAATACGTCTTACCTTACGGTATGAGGAGTCATGTCAGGTTTTTATTGTTGTAATCTTTATTTCATTGAATTTGAGGAAACGGCTAGATGCTTTTTTTAAAAATTTTTTTTGTAGGTAAATGAAGATGTTATCTTTCGTTTGATATACATTTCATATTGGTTGATATATTTCTAGTATTTTAATTTCTCAAATGAAAATTGTTTAAACACATACACTCAAACATATGTGTGGTGTTTGGTTGAGTGTTTTTGGTTGCTCAACATTGCTTAGGAACATGTATCTAGTAAAAAGTGAAACGAACAGCAAGCTAATGTTGCTTGGCAACATGTATCTAGTAAAAAGTGAAACAAACAGTAAGCTAACGTAATAAAGCTTTTTTGCGAAAGCTTCAATAAAGCTGTTGTAACATTAATTTTGAATTGTAAAGCGTAAAGCTTTCACACAACGCTCGAATGCTAAACCTTTATTAATATTAGGGCGGCCCTCTCAACATTCGCAGAACTTATTTCAATAAAAATATTAATTAAAATACATAAATTAAATTAAGTTTAAAAAAATTGAACATAATATTTTTTTTTTTAAACGGACTTGAATCAAATGCCGTTGGTAAATATAAAAATTAGAGCAGACAGTTGTCCGAGGCCTTCGGCCACGGACTGTCCCTGCAGGCTGTGTCAGAGACACGGCCATTAAGTTTAACGTAGAATACGCCATCCGATAAGACAGAAAACATATATAACAATAAATGATAAATAATATAAGCAAATGAATTTATTGTTATATATGTTTTCTGTCTTATCGGATGGCGTATTCTACGTTAAACTTAATGGCCGTGTCTCTGACACAGCCTGCAGGGACAGTCCGTGGCCGAAGGCCTCGGACAACTGTCTGCTGTATTTTTTTTTCTACCGAATTATTTTTCTGGCTGTAACTTAGAGAAACTATTTCGACAAATTTCTCAGGCTGTAACTTAAACGATTTTTCGTATGACAAAGAAAATTTCTTTGTTTTATTTTCAACCGACATGGACAATTTTTGTTTTTTAATTTATTTAATTTCTTAATCAATAATTGTGTTTATTTTCCTGCAGACGGGTAGCGAATTAAAGTAATTGCAAATAGACCTAGCGCTCGAATATTGTAATTTTAAATAGCATATTACACGATATACAGTTCAAGATATTTCCTTGTTAATGAAAATTATAAGCTAAAAAATTGTTTTATTTAATATTGGAGTCGGAGAAGAGTCGTGTATTTTCAAAAATGCTCGATTGGGGAAGACTCCTGGATATTCAGATTTCTGGAGTAAGAATTGGAGCTGGAGTCGGCCAATTTTGTCCAGACTCCACATTCCTGCTGAATAGTAATGTGAATAGCATCGCGTTAATTGCTCGATGGAATGTGTCGTTTAACCTATAAAAAAAAACAAATGGTTTCCCATTACATCCCATGAAGGGACCGGGGAGAACTTCTCACAATCACTGAGCTGTGCGCTTTCCAGTTTTCACTCAATGATTGGGACCTACAGTTTAACACCGATTCCGAACGGTATTTTGAGAAGCTTTTTCATGGCTATATACTCGATAGTGTCGCCGTCACTATGCGAGGTGGCCGCCGCCGAAAGAAATTTTTGTTTGAGGGTGGTCAGAGCAGGGTTCGAACCCAGGATCTCATGTACAAGAGCCGGACACACTAACCATTGCACCACCGACGGCCACCGTTGTAACCTATACTGCGCAGTAATAACAAAATTGTCCCAATCCTTGTACTCGGGATGTCTGTTCATGGTAGTGATACTCCTGTTAAGCTTTTCAATTTGACCATTTGGACCCGGAAAAGTGTTAGCTTTTGGAAGAACTTCACAAATGCGGCTCCAGTAAATGTAGTTCGGAAGTCTGTTATAAGTTTGTTACGAGAACCGAATATTGCGACCATTTCCTACATAACCCGTACAGTGATGTTTCAGTTTTTATTACGAAAAACAATATTTCGGTAAAAACATCAATTCCTGCCAGTATGTTAAAATTTCCTTTAAATAACAATCAATGATGTTATTTATAGTTTTAGTTTTGACTCCGTATTGTCACAATATTTGATAAAGACATAAATTTATTTTAGTCATGAAAAATACCGATTGTAACTGAGACGAATACGTTTTAAGACATATATGGGACGACTGGACTATACATGACTGAATGGCTGACTAGTCAACACAAAAAAATCCAAAAATCTTAACCGGTCGTAATGCAAGTTTGCCAGTGTTAACAATTTGAGGAGCCCAAGTTTAGGGTGTGCTATATGTACCAGTCATTGATTATGCATCTTGATTTTTATAAATATCTTCTACACAAATTTGAAGTCGAGTTTTACAGCAACGACGGAGAAATAATCATCTTAGCCCTCTACTGCATGGACATGTAATTAATGAAGAAAAAAAATAAAATGGGGCGAATATATGTTTATTTAGGACGTTTATATATATATATATTTGAGAAAAAAATTTGTTTATAATGTGCATTTAGGGAGAAAAAAAATTAAGCCATATATGGCTCTGTATGCATACACTAACATTTTTAAAATAAAAACTTTATTCATATATTTATGCATACATTTACATTTTTTGAATAAAAACTTTATTGTGTATGGAAGCTTGAAATACAGTTTCTTTTATCATTATAACAAAAGAAGACGTTACATTTTTCGCAAATAGTGTAAGAACGAAAAGAACAATTATTTTCACAAAGTTGTCTGTGTTTCATCCATTTTGGCAAATGTCCAATACTGTCAACTCGTACAGAATTCAACGGAAAATCTTGTCGCTTTCGTTTTTTGGTGCCGGTAGGAGTACCATCTATGCTTGTTGTAGGGGTTGTAGAGTTAGATGCTGTGGTCAGTGGCCGGACTCGCCTTTTTAATTTGCCAGCCTTGCAAAGGTGATCAGCTATTGCAAGTTTGAAATCAAATAACGGTATGTATTCCTCTGACTTCGACGCCATAGAATCCCTGTGTTAACAACGCACATGTCAATCATATGGAAAAAAATCTTTTTATACCATATTTTAGTACGGAATTGAATTCTATAAAGGCCGAGTAATGAATCGAGTAAATCGACGCCACCCATAAAATTATTATAGACATCAACAGCCTTTGGCGACTCGATTTGAAAATGCTTTTTCTCGTTTTTGTGGGGTTTAGCCAGATTATATTGTTTTAGATGATGCCGGCACTTCGTGGGAATAATTTGCTCGTTAACCACCAAATGTTCTTCTTTTGGCACGATTAGTAATTGTTCACGGATTTTGCTTAGCAGCGGTCGAATCTTGAATAGTTTGTCGAATCCGGTCTCATCTGGTGATCTCATATTCTCATTATTGTTAAAATGTAAAAAACGTTTGATGGTTTCCCATCTGTCGCAAGTCATGATGCCACGTACAAATTCTTGGCCAATCGATGAATTCCAATAATGTTTTGATGATGGTAGTTTCAGCAACGCCCAATACCAAAAATCCCCGTGATTTTATCGACTTTAGGGAAATCAAAGTATTTTAGTACTTTAGACCTAAAGTCAGGATACCACCAAATTCAGTTGGCGGAAAAAGACAGACTTAAGACAGCTGTCAGCGTAAATAACGGTAAGTACGAATTCTGTAGGTTGCCTTTTGGATTAAAAAATACGCCAAGCATTTTTCAACGCACAATTGACGATATTCTCCGTGAAGACACAGGGAAAACCTGTCAAGTTAAATGGACGTTATCATTATCTTTTCACCTGACGAAAATAGTCATCTTGAACACGTAAAAAATATTCTCAAAATAGTCGACGATGCGGGCATGAGAATTTCAGCGGAAAAATCCCGTTTTTTTTAGAAAGAAGTGGAATTTCTTGGATTTGTAATTACGGAACAAGGTATCAAAACATGCCCGGATAAGGTAAGAGATATTGAGGAATTTAGAATACCACAAAGGCTAAAGGCCCTTAGGTCATTTTTGGGACTAGCTGGGTATTATAGGAGGTTTATTAAGGATTATGCGCACATTGCAAAACCCTTAACGAAGTACCTAGAGGGGGAAAATGGTCATGTATCGGCTAAAAAAGCCAAAAACGTGCAAATCATTTTAAACGTGGAAGCATTAGCAGTGTTTAATAAATTAATGAAAATTTTAGCATCAGAAGACGTACTGCTGTCGTATTACGACTACGACAAAAAATTTGAGCTAACGACTGACGCGTCTGCCGTCGCTTTAGGGGCAGTGTTATCTCAAGAAGGGAGACCGTTAACAATGAATTCTCGTAATTTGTCACGAGCTGAAGCGAATTATGCTACGAATGAAAGGGAGCTATTGGCCATAATGTCGGCTCTGAAAGAACTTAGACACTACCTTTACGGCGTCTCTAATTTTCACATTTTCACTGATCATCAGCCATTAACATTTGCAATGTCAGAAAAAAATCCGAACTCGAAAATGAGAAGATGGCGTTCATTTATCGAGGAGTTTTCTCCCAAATTTTTCTACAAACCAGGAAAGGAAAATGTAGTAGCAGATACTCTTTCTCGACAGTACATTAACATCCGACACTGAAACAGCTCATAGTAAACTCTCCTTGTCAAACGCTATTAAGACCATACATTTCCCCATAAATCAGTATAAAAATCAAATACTTATATCAAAAGGTGAATATTTCTCGAAAAGTAGACAGATAATTTTTCAACGTTTTCTCAGACATAGAATGGTGTATGATAATTGGGATAACTTCTTGAAGTTGTAAATTTTACCGGTACAAACGTCATTCATTGTGATCTTCCAACTTTAGCTGAAATCCAAGGAAACATATTATCAAGTTTCCCATCTACAAAATTTCTCCATACGGAAAAGTTAGTCATGGACATAATAAGGGAGAATGATCAGCGGAATATAATAACAACGCAGCACAATAGGGCTCATAGGTCTCTGCAGGAGAACTTCATTCAAATTATTGGCGAATATTAGTTCCCGGGAATAAAAAAAATGCTAAAATCTGTTATTGCAAATTGTAAGATTTGTTTGGAGAATAAGTATCAAAGAAACCCGAGTAATACGGGAATAGCCCCTACACCAATTCCAGCTTTTCCCGGTCAAATTCTCCATATCGACATTTTAATTTTTTGACATGTGTGGACAAGTTTTCAAAATTTGCTATGGTAATCCCCATAGCGTCCAGAAATAGTTTAGATATTAAAACTGCTCTTCTACAAATGTTGAACAAGTTTAACCCTGCTGTTAGATTAGGACCATTTGGTCCAAATTTTTTCTGTTTTCCCTTGTAACTTTGGAACGGTGATATATACTGACTAAATTTTTCTGCTAATGGGGTCTTTTAATAAAACAATGTTATGTGCGAAAATTAAATTTTCTAACTTTATTCAGGACTGAGAAAAATACAAAATGACGAATCTTAGATTAGAGGACCATTTGGTCAATAGTACATTTTTTCATTACCAAGCGAATGTAAATTCATGTCAAATATTTAGAAGATGTTTTTGATATGTCAAATACTTGCTTTAGAAATTATTGAACCAAAATAGTTACAAAGGATAAGATAAAATTATTATTTTGGATGAAAATTCCAGTATGGACCAAATGGTCCCTCAATCTAAGATTCGTAAGTTTTTTCATTACCAAGCGAATGTAAATTCATGTCAAATATTTAGAAGATGTTTTTGATATGTTAGCGGATGTTTTTGATATGTCAAATACTTGCTTTAGAAATTTTTGAACCAAAATAGTTACAAAGAATAAGATAAAATTATTATTTTGGATGAAAATTGCAGTATGGACCAAATGGTCCCTCAATCTAAGATTCGTAAGTTTTTTCTAATCTAACAGCAGGGTTAAAAACGTAAAATTGATTGTTTCTGACAACGAGAAGGCATTCCAATCGAATGAAATTGGGACATTGTTAAGAGATCATTTCGGATCAAAACAATACTTCGTTTCACCTATGCATAGCGAAAGCAATGGTCAGGTTGAACGTTTTCACTCGACACTACTAGAAATCGCCAGATGCGTGAGAGTTCAACAGAGCATCGACGATATGGTCGATTTATTATTGCTATCTACTGTCAAGTACAATAACTCTGTACATTCAGTGACTGGTAGAAGGCCAATAGACGTTCTCTATTCTTTACGTCAAGATATGGTAGATGATGTCAAGCGTAAGCTTCAGTGTGCCCAAGAGAGAACCTTAAAGTCAGTAAACGCGGATGTGTCTATAAAAACCTACGAACCTGGAACAAAGGTCTTCGTAAAAAGAAATTGAAGATTAGGAAATAAATTTGATAAGTGGTATGTTGAGGGAGTGGTAGGAAAAGACCTAGGAAGCACTGTATTAATAGATGGTAAACGGGTACACAAGAATAATCTGAGGTAAAAAAAAATAAGTCGACTACACAGGTTAGTATGTCATTTCAATTGGGGACGGTGACGTGGCTATCTGCGGCAGTTATTATTTCTTCGTACACAGGACAAATCTGACTGAATTGAACTAATATTACAGAGGGAAATTAATGAATTGACGTAACGAATAAACGAGCTGCAAACCAAGCAAAGGACATTTAACATTATCGACGGGGAAAAAAGAAATATTTGAATAAATTTAAAAATCAAACACTTGTAAAAATGTGATGAGGTACCACTTAGCGTAAATAATATTGTAAAGGCCAATGTACAAAGTTGAAAGTTGAAATTATGAACAGTTGTTTAAATAATAAGTCGGTGCAGACACGCCCCGATTCGAAAAGGGGGAGGAGTTAGCAACCATACCTATTGTATTTACCTATGTAACATATCTATTGTATTTACCTATTTACTATACTTGTTGTACTTACTTGTTTACTGTGTTTATTATACTTACCTTAGAATGTTTTTGACCCTTGGAATGTGTTTGGAATTTTCAAACATAAGTCAATATTTGATTGATTTTAAATATAATAAAATCAGTTTGTAGTTGATAACCACATAGATCGGTACTAAAGAACTCATATTTTATCTTGACATAGTTTAGATGTTAACTTGCATGTTTCAGATATAAATTGCTCTATTTCATTCCGAGTAATATTAACTGGCTTATTTATATCAACTGAGCAATGAGCAACAACAATTCACAATTTTACGCGTACTTCAATCTACTTGACAACAAAACAAAGTTCAAAGAAAACCTTAAGGCACTAGACACGTTTCCATATTTATATTACACTCTTGAATCACGTTTCTAAATTTCGCTACTCCCCATGATCATACTTAGACTATCATTGTTGTTCTTTTGTGCGCTAAGCATAAGACCTAACTTTTCATGTACTACATTTGTAATCGTATAGCCTTGCCGCAGTGTGTTCTTGACAATATACTGGTCTGTGTTTAGGCTCCGACTCATCCCTTAAATTATTGTATACTTCTATATTTGTCTCGAGTTTCGTTTACATTCCCATGACAATTATTATGATTGTGAACAAAATTTCCTGTAGATTTTGCTCTGTAAATGTCTAGTTCTATGTCATTGCCTCGGTTGTCCAATCATTTCTATTGTTTACTTTAATTCATTATTAATACTCACGGAGCTGTATTTAGTTTAACACTGACACAATTCTCTAAAGAGAACAAACGAATACATGAATACTGATTTTAGCCACAGTCATTGGGTGAACTTGATGAGTAATTAATTCTTGAAATAGCGGATAATAAGTGAACATCTTTCAATATGAATATTTATAAGTGAATAGTGGCACTTAGGTGTAGTCTATTCCCAGGATAACTGTGCGAATGAGTTACTTGTAAAGGGCGAAGAAGTTATTTGCTATCACGTCGTGGTAAAATGAGGAAGAAGTACTGAAAGAATTTATTGCAAACTTCGGCCTTTCATTAATTTGAATTTTTAAAAAATATTGTAAAATTTTTATTCGTAAAAACTATATTAATACAAAATATTATATAAAATTTGCTAACTTGAATAGAAAGTAGTGACACTAAATATCTGTAGTTCATGGCAAGCATAAAAGTATTTTTATTTGTGAATTTTTGAGCATGTAAAAAAAAGACTGTGTAAATAAAATTGGCAAAATTTAAATTGTTTCTAAACATTTTACAACAATTTTTATAATTTATTTATTTGCAACCCGTTAATGTAAATATTCCACATTGATCAGAATTTCAAAATACAGTCATGAAAAAATTACCAAAATTATTCAACCAAGCTTATTATTATCCCTGTACTAGCGGAACCGACAGATTTCGCGCTGCCCCAAAAAGCTTCTAATGAATATAAAAGCTACACATTTAGGTATGGCGTTTGGTGTAAAAAATGACGCCCCAATCTGTACGGCGAAAAAATTGTCTTATACCCGTAGAGATTTTGTCTTTTCTTTATATAACACAAAAGCTTTCTCAGCAATGTTTCTTACCAAATAGTTGGCGGATATTAAAACCTACTCTATCCACAACACACTTCGTAAAATGCTGAACGTTTTCCTGACGATAATTTATATTTTCGAGAGGATCGTACCATATCACCACAAAACTTTTTTTCTCCTCTGAAATTACATACTCTCTGTAGCTCAAAATAAGACGGCTGAACGTATATATAGATAGTATAGTATATAACGGGTTTTTCTATAAGAGCGCTACAAAAGTTTTTTTAAATAAAACAAAACCGGTTTTAGATACTAATGCAATTCTTTATTCCTGTGAAAGTACGTTCGATGCCATTATGTATGGAACTCGATTTCTTTTGCATGGCCACCACGGGCACGCTTGCAGAAGTCCAGACGCTGAACCCAATTTTCGAAGGTTTTCAAGAATAAATCGGCCGATACTGCTGCAATTTCACGTTCGATATTCGTACGAAGTTCATCAATCGTCCCTGGCTTTTTGGCATGGACCATAGATTTGGACCATTGACCCTTTACAACCAGCGAAATGATTATAAAGGCAATATATTTTTTCTCGGAACTCGCAGTTCATTGCGTTTTTGGTGTAAAATTTTAGCATGTATGGGTCATTAGGTATATTATGTCAGAGAATGAAACCATTCGATCTCTTTTACAAGTTAAATGAAAAGTGGCGTTGTCTTTTCTGTTTCTGGTGCGAAATGTATATAAAGGCAACATGGAAAATAACCCGTATTCGAACAGTAGTAAATAGGAATTTAAACAGAAGTGAGTTTTCTTTGGTTGTAATTTTATTGTTTTAAAATTAACGTAGGTCAAATTAAAAAAAAAAGAATTTATAGAGAATACCTGGTGGAAAGTTCCTAAGTAAAGAAGAAAAGGGAAAAATATAAGATTATTATGATGAAGGGCTGTCCAATCGGGGAATTTCGGGGCGATTGAAAGATCTAACTGTGTCATTGACAATTTTATAAAATAGGCTGGCCAAGATGGAACCACAAAACGACCAGGAAGGCCACCACTGCTCAGTACAGGGCCAAAAAAGAGATCAAAAGGGTTGCTGTTAAAGAAAACTTCGGCATTGAGGAAATTATTGCTGAATTGGGCTTGGGATCAGTGTTGCGTCGTGTTCAATAAATAATGAAACGCCACTTGAAACTGTCATATGGAAAAAAGTATGCAAAACTTGGTCTCATGCCAACATACGATTTAGCCAGATTTAAATTCGCTGAAATATACACACTTTTGGATGAGGGGTGATATTTTCCGATGGAAAAAATTAAATTTGGTTGGCCCTGATGGCTCGGACAAATATTGGTGTTCCAGAGATTTTTCAAAATTATGCGTCAGCGGCGAAATTTTGGCGGTGGCTCCCTTATGGTTTGGGCAGGTATGAGTTATAGACGAACTACTGCAATATGTTTCGTTACCACAAAAATGGGATCCTTATATTCAACTATTGGATGTCGTCTTAGTTAATTCTGAATAGGAAATTTGTGTCCCAGAATTTATAATCCAGCAGGACAACGCAGCAGTACATCGGTCTAAGAAAACTCCAAAGCTTCTGGAGTCCAGAAATAATACCAACTCTTGATTGGGCTGCACTTAGTTCTGATATCTATCCGATCGAGAACCTCTGGTTTATTTTACCTACCCAAGTTCACCACCAAGGACGCCAGTTGAAGAATGTCAAGGATCGAAGAGTCGCAATGCAATAAATTGGATGATAACTGACCCTGCGCATATTCATTCGTTGATAAACTCAATGCCAAGATGCGATTATGGAGATCAGACGTCTTACGAAACTTTGTAGAATATTTAAATAAATATTTGGCTTTATAAATATTTCGCACTATTAATTAGTGTATTTCTGTTGATGTTCCTTGAAGAAGTCATAGTAAAAGTATTTTTGCTGAAAAGTATTTAATTTTGAATGGACTAATACAATATAAAATATAAACTTGAAAATTCTCCACAACATTTGCAAAAAACAAAAAACAATATTGTCTTTTTATTTATTTCACGGGGTGAATGTACGAATTTTGGGCTTTCCAGCTCTAAAAAAACACATTTGACATGCCCATCCATCTACGAGCAGAAAAACTAATATCCGGCACCAAATTGATATTCCTCCTTCTACCCCTTCTTTCAGCCTTCTAGCGCTAAAAAACAATGCTGACACATAAGTAACGCAGTTGTTACGTATATATTTTCTTATTTATCATAGTTTGATGACTTTTGAAAATTATATATATATAAAGGGTCCGCCATCTAACGTTTTTTTTTCAACTAGTGCTTATTTCGTGAATGGTAACAATTAGCTCATGTCTGATTTGATTAGTTGTATCCTTCCGCTGAACGAATATGGTTGTGTATACGCTTGAACAACGCTGGGAACTATGGGAAAAATGGGCCTGCGATCGACTTACATAAGATGCCAATTTTGCCAAAAAAAATCATCTTTTCAGATGAAGCTCATTTTGATCTTGGCGGGTATGTAAACAAGCAAAATTTTCGCATTTGGGGCACAGAAAACCCGCACGCAAACATTGAAAAGCCGATGCACCCAAAACGAGTCACTGTTTGGTGCGGATAAGTTAATCAAACTCTAGTATACAATTTACATATGCGAATTAGTATCGATCGACGATCCCTAAGAACCAACGCACGCTAAAATGTCGACAATTCCAACACAAGAACAGAAAGCATTTTTCCTCAATATTCTTCTTTTTCCTCTTGCACTCTCACAGTGGTGCAGTGCTTTGAGGTAAGTTTTAATCTATAAGTATATCACACCGGTATATTTTTCTTCCACTATAGCTTTCTGATGACCTACGTTTTTTCTGAATTTTATAGCCGATTTTATTAGTTTTGGTATACATATGAAAAGTACGTACTGCAAGCTTATAAGCTCAGGAACACTTGAACAAATGAAAAATGCTCGGTTTTCGTTGGAATAATATACAATGTAGTTCAGCACATTCACCGGCATGACTAGTTTCGAACTCCGAACAAGTTCATCAAGGTGCTTACCTACGTATTTATTTGAGGTTGTGATATGATTGCCATCACTTTGAAAATTTATTTCAAATAGATTTGGAAAAAAAAGTAACATAATACTTATTTTATATACATTTATCGGTACTTACTAATGTCTTCAGTTATGACAGCTGTTTGTAATAATAATAGCTATTGGTGTGTTAACATCTAAGGCCGTACCCGTGCCTATCAAAATTAACGCAGGCATACAACACACAGCGTTACCATCCCATACGTGGTTGTTCATCCCATACGTGGTTGTAAATATGATGGTATTGATGTAGCGGCAGCAAACGAACAAGCAAGCAGTCGTCGCCAAAGAGTATTAAATAGTATGGAGAACTCATGGACGAATTGTATGATACAAATCACTGGCGACATCTGGCGAATGATTCAAAACGTGTGATGATGCTCCATTCATAATTTCGATGTGAAACATTGATGTATTTTGAAACATTTATGTTTTTTGTATAATAACTTTGTCGAAATCGTGCATTTATATTGAAATATTCTATAAACGGAATAAGACTCATTATGCTCTTTTACTCAGACTGTCTACATGAGAGCAGAAAAAAGTGCAATAAGTTCTCTATACTATTCCATACTTGTTGTCGTCGATCTGTTTATGACAGAACAAAAACAATTATTTCAGTGAGAAGTTAGCAACTTTACCCTACTACCCTCCGACCACCAATCCGAAAATTTTGAACCCGCTGCCATTTCGCACCGTTGCATTTTCGGACATGGTCCTAGTTGACTTTTCTTCATGAAATGAGCCAAGGAACACGCTGGAGCAATTTGTCCAGAACTTCCTGAATCACCCTGTATACTATGTGTACATATATACACAAATAAATATTATCGCGAAAGCAGACCAACTACACGGACATAAGTTCATATAAACTAAGTATTAGAACATGACACATGAACGCAACATTTAGATTCCTCTTGAAAATTATCGACTGACATATCTTATGTATACCCGCACTCTAAATCAACCGACTCATTGGTTAAAGATGGCTTGAGATCGGTTTGTACACATGTCATAAAATGACCACCAATATAGACTAAATTCCGGAAATTCCTGCTGAATTGTAACAAAATGTATGAAAATATCAAGTGGGTGCCAACTGCGGCTGTTATATGCAATTTTTTTATTCACTGGTGACATCTGTTGCAAATTTCCAGTTGGGTACCTTGTTGTATTCTTGCACAAATTGGGTTTGAAAAAAAAATACTGTTACCCCATTATGATCACCTCAAGTTATGCTACAGAAAAAGCAAACTAAACGTTTTAGATGCCAGTTTGTACGGAATTTTAACATAATACCAGTTAGTTACTAAAAATTATTATAATGGCCCTGAGAGAATCTCGAAGTTGGTTCTCAAACATAAGTCCTGATAACACTGTGCAACAGTGGGTTTCGGACCTCAACCTAACCAAAAAATTGTGAAAGTACAGAAAGAAAGAAAGTTGACAAAATCCCGCTCGGTTCTGCCCCTATACGCAACAATTTTTTTATAGAGGCTGTAGAAAATTTTGGAAGTGGTTCAGGGTACTATTTCAGATTTTACTTCAATAAATCCTAAACAGCTTGATTTATTGCATTACAACCTTTGACAATATTGTAGCTATTTACCAATTTCACAAATCCCTCTAATACATTTCTAAAGAAAAGTACACTGTTAATCTATTATTCCACGAAGCGCCAAAAAAATTTCACATATTTTATATGTTTTGACATTTCTTGCCTAACGGTAAATAAATTACGGTAGCTGCCTTCAAAAGAATTGTAGCTTATGATCGTCTAGATGCAGCTCACAGTCACTGTAGTTTCGGGCTCATCTTCAAAAAAGTTAGGCCCAATCCAGTCGCCTGACCAAAATCTCCACAAGACAGTAGTTGCTCGTTGTGGGTGTTGTCGGAGAAAATCGCTTTTTATGAAAAATTGGCATTGACTTCACATTGCTCCCTTACTCATTGAACGAATTGCCGGCGTTTTCCATGGTTTGCTGGTTTGAGCTCCTAAGTAAGCTAACATTTTGTGCGTCTAAAGGATTAAGTGTTTTGTCAAAATACGCTGCGTAGTGCTTCGTGAAATTTGAGGATGTTGAGAACGATACCATATTCATGTTTTCGGGTTTATGGTGACACTCTCGTTTACAGCAGCAATGTTTTCAAGTGACCGACCGGTGCGTTAGCCCACAGGAGTCTTGCTATCTATAACTGGCCCAGTTTCTTAAACATTTTTGACCAGTCTTCGAATGGTTGACACTTTTGGTGTACTTTCCCGACTGAAAATTCTTCGATGTTTGCGAGCGGTCTTAGCATAACTTTCCAAATTTTTGTAATAAGTTTTCGCAATTATAACGCGATGTTCTTTCGCAAAGCGCCCCACTTTAATAATCGGAATAAACATATGTGACAGCTGCCAAATTTCAGAGTTGCCACTTGCAGAAAAAAAAATGGCACTAAATTTGAAAAGTGCAATCTTGCTGAGACGCTCTTTAAACAAAAATGAAAAGTAATATAAGTAGATATATAATTTAATGATTGCTTTGCTTTTACAGAATATTGTACTATTTCTGTTTTGTAGAAGTTTCTTATGATTCAACGATTCTAAAACAGCTCCATTGAGGAGCGCTGTTCGAGACTCTGCGATTATTTTAGGAGTACAAAGACAATAAAATAACAATATGATTCTACGCTCCTAAAACAATCCCATGCGGAGCTCTTTCTTACTCCTCACTCCCCGCTGTTCGAGACTCTGCGATTATTTTAGGAGTACAAAGACAATAAAATGACAATATGATTCTACGCTCCTAAAACAATCCCATGTGGAGCTCTTTCGTACTCCCCACTCCCCGCTATGGGAGTCCCTACACTCTCCTTTTTTCGAGCGCACCGAATTTGGCAGACTGGGTTCAAACCCTTACCAGCACAATCGTCAATTGGGACAAATAGTCAATGTATTGGGAAAAATATTGCAACATAATTAATAAGCTTAGACAATTTTTCTCATAAATCAAAGGATCTATTTTTTGTTTCGTGTTGGCCTTGTCCTAGAATACCTCATAGAAAGAATTTTTCAAGCATACTATTTTAACGGCGTATTTGTTTATTCAAAGGTAATTTATATAGATTTATCAGTGTCATTGGAAGGGGATCTCCTTTTACTTTTATAAGTTTTTAATTTCATAATTTAGTGTAATTGTGTCCCATATGTGCAAGTAAGCCTTTTCCATACCACTAGTTAACTGGAAATATTTAACGCTGATTTACGCCATTGCTCATCGTATTGAATAGTCATTATGCGAAAAGAAAGCGTAAACAATTGTGAAAGTTTAACATAACGTATGAGTAATTATTATTATGCGTATGAGTGATAATGGGGTAAATAATATAACTATACATATTGGTATGAAATACATTTTACTTTAAATGTATTTCTCTATATTTAAGCCTTGGCATTTTATGGAACTAAATACCATACTACAATAAATCTATTTCTAAAGCTTTACATTTTATTGTTCTTTGCTCCACATCATACTGAGATTATTCCAAATAGTTTGTACACAGGTAAAGTAAATGCGCAAATACAACACCTTCACCAAATTGTTAACCCTGAGCTGTTACTTGTAATTGAAAATGATTTGGCTGAGGCGGATGACCATATTAACGAACAGCGTAAGATTATTAAAATGAACATAGAGCTTTGGCTTCAACAACTCGAATTATCATTCCATAATTTTCCGCTACAACAAATTTATGAAATGGAAGATCTTACTAACTTATCGTTTTATTGGTGGTATAGACTGTGACAAAATTATAAATTAAATGAGCTAAAATCAAAAAAGTTTCACTGATTCCCCTAGAGTCAACGTGATATACTGCAAAACTTTAATCCTCAAATTGATTTAAACGTATTCCTGTATTCCTAAATAGTGCAAGTTTCTCACAGTTACGAACAAAGTTGTTTAGATAGTCTTTGGCTAAAAAAATTACCTCTCAAACATGGTCTTTAACGTTTTTGATGTGTTAACATCTATACGCGCGCCTCTAGGGCAGTAAACTATAAATTTAATACATACGCAAGTGTTAGGTTTGTAAGAGTAAATCATCGTTTGTTTGTTCGTTGCTGGGCAGTCGGTGTTGAAAGTGATTATTGGGTGATATTCATATAATTTTCCCACGCGATTTTCTCCGGAAATTCATAGCCGATTTTATTAATTTTTGGATTAAAAAGCTAGTGCGGGTTTCGACGAAGAGTTTAGGCCAAAAATTAAGGCGATCCGATATCGGCGAGCCGGGATTTAAGTGTTTTAATTTGGAGTATTAATTTGGAGTAATATTAAAAAAGTATTTTATGTTGATCTTCGGTTATATCGTAGGAATATAACAATGTATGTATGTATGTACAAGTGTCTGTTGCTTTGCATTCTTTGACTTTTATGGGAATAAAACAAAAAGTATTGAGCAAGAATATAATGACACATGTGCTTGCACTGGGTCTTTAAATAATTTTAAGTATTAATATTATTTAACTGTAACGTCATCATATGATTGAACGCTGTTTTTTATTTTCCAATGTAACATTTACGAATGTGTTCATAGAAATCGAACAGGTACCGTGTAGCAAAAAGGTGTTAACACATCGCCCGTGAGTTCGAACACTCATTGGATTTTTTTTTGTGATATCACGGTATGAATTTTTAAAATAAACACTACATTCTTTGAAAATTCAAAACTATCGTAACATTGTACATAATAGGTGTTGTCTTTAATATGCTAAAGTTCATCAAAATTCGATATACACTGCTGTTCAATATAATATCCCGTTACAAAGTTAAAGTTTTGTGATCACTCTTAACTCATGTAAAGGCAACCTCTCTTTCTCGCTTGTGTACCGTTAGGTTTGTTATTGTCTTATCAAATAATTCTTCTTGTATTTTGGAATTTATTCGTAATCATTTGTACATTAAACTAAAAATCAAAATAAAGTTCAATTTTCACTTGTTCAAAATAATAGCCCTTTTTCTTATAACTTTGTTAACCTTTATGTGCTCGGGATTGTAAACTTACGTAGGCGGCCGGAAGTTTGCATTTGTAGCACATATGTATTTGTATGGAAACCTATGTCAACATATGAAAAAAAAACACTAGTACGCAGACTGTTATACGTGATTGCGTATTTATTAAGAAACTAGCTGGACCCGGCAAACTTCGTTTTGCCTTCAAAGTTTTTGTAATGCCAAAGGCTGAGCAAAATCTCGTATTCCATTATGTTTCAAACTATAGTTATGGCTATTATAACGGTTTCTTTCCCACCCTGGCTGTAATTCATTCTGTACCAGCAACATATATACTAAATCTCATCTTTATATCTCTGAGAGATCATGAGATGTAGCTATTTAAAGTTTCAAGTTGTATGGGCGGTGCTACAGCCCTCATAACCAATCATAACCAAGTATAGCCAAGAAGTATCAGCAGGTCATCAGTACCACATTGTGTAATTTTCACGAATTTCGAAAAGGGGGCGTGACACCGCCCATTTCTATACGGTACTAACAAATGCAATCAAACAAGCCGACAAATAAATACAAACTTATTATTATATACGTAAGTACAAGGTGGCGCAAAAGTAATCCTCCTATCAGAAAATGCTATAAATTTTGCGATTGGCCCCTAATGTCAGTTCTGTTTTGATATTTGTGTAGTAAACACATGCGAAATACACGTTAATAAACAATGTTACGCTACACTGCTCCAGAACGCGGAATATTGCTGACAATTTATTTGACCAATAATCGGTCGGTGACTTTGGCACAACGTGAATTTCGTCACAGATTTCCTGGCCGTCCAACGCCTACTGGTGAAACGCTGCGACGTTTAGCCGCTCGCCTCGAAGAGACTGGCACAACACGAGATGCTGCCAGGCGTGGCAGACCCCGGAGTAGCCGTTCTGCAGAGAATATTGCTGCTGTAGCCGAGGATGTCATGGAAGCGCCGTGAGCGCTACAGAGCAATGATAAACGAGTTCCTTTTGCCGCAACTTGATGAATTGGGATTGGAAAACATGTGGTTCCAACAGAACGGTGCAACGGCACACACTGCACGTGCCACAACCGATGGGCGCCTAATCTCCCGTTTTGGCGATTTGCACTGGCCAGCAAGATCGCCTGATTTGACCGCTCCAGACTTCTTTTTGTGGGGCTTTTTGAAGTCGCGGGTTTATGTCAACAAGCCTCAGACTCTTGCAGCTCTTAAAGACAATATCCGTCAAGAATGTGAGGACCTATCGCCGGAAGTTTTGGCCAAAGTGATGGAAAATGCCATAAAAAGGGCTCAAATGGCAATCAACTGTGGCGGCGGCCATTTACATGACATCATATTCTCGACTTGATGTAAAAAAATTAAAAGACCAAATAAAAATAATCCACAAGAAGAATCAAAGTTTTTAATTTTTTTTTTTAAATTACAGCCAGAAAGCATTGGAAGTTTACTTTTGCGCCACCTTGTATATAAATATGATTTTAGATACAAAGTTAAGTTAAAAATGTTTAAATTTCATTCATGTTACAGCATTTATTCAAGGTATATGTGTTGACATGTATGTCACATACAGGTATTTTACACCAACTGCAAATTTTGGGTGTAGTTTTACTCTTTCCTACTGCACAATATAGACAACGAAGAGGGTGCAGGGGCAGTATGTCGTTAGCAATATGAGGCAAGTGGTTCATACTAGTGCCAGAAACAGGAGAACTAACGAGTGCCATTTCAATAGCCAGGCGTGTTGAAGCATTGCCTAATACCTTTAGATTTTCAGAACGCTGTTCAATTGCTGACATGAAGAGCTGTTTTGTAAGGCTTCGCAGGAACTCTCGTCGTTTGTCTGTTGGTGGATGTGGTCTTTGTTTTCCGCACATATAATGAATGCGGCTAGAACGCTTATGTCTACCATGTTAAAAAACATTGCCAAAGGCCATCGCCAACCTATTTTGGTTGCGTTGTCGTCAAGGATATATTGTTGTTTTTGTTTATTCTCAGCTACAATAGCATTTGTCCAAGGCGTACTGGAAAGTAGTACAACTGTTTTTCCTTTTTTTTTTGGCACATAGGACACCGAAGCAAACTTTCATTCGAGAAAACCAAAAACTGTAGAATATTCTTCTGGTTTGCACTTTGGTTTCATTTGGCACAAAAGTTTTGTTTCAACGAACAGTATCCAGACAGCAAGATTTTTTGACATCAAATGCCTACCCACATTCCATGATGTGATAAAATTGTTACAGATTATGGTTCATCACCCAGATTCCATGATGTGATAAAATTGTGAGTTCCCAGGGGTAGACCAGCCTCTGCACGACACTCGCTCCCACATTGGTTCCACGACATGCATTTGAACTCTTTCCTAGATAAATCTCGCTGTTGGAAGGATACAGTGACTTTGCATCGAATGTGAACCACACTTTGCCGGCTTGGAGAGGATCTCCTGCGTAAATGTAGTTCTCCCGCGATATGCAAATAGTTGTTCCTCAACTATTATATCTCCCGATGGTTGATAGTACCGGCTAAGATTGTTGTTCATTATAGCCCACAATGCAGAAATTGGGGCAGCATTATCGTTAACCAGTCGAGCAGCTCTAGTACGCTCACTATTACACCGAATGATCCGCAAAATTTCGTTGAACCGAGATTTCGGCCTTATTACACGGTAACAAAAAACTTCTTCCGTACTCCACAATACATCTGTATCTTCATAACTTGCCCTTTGGAAGGTTGAGATGGGCCAACAGCAGTGCCACGAAACCCATTAGGAGAACCCATTCAAATTGCTTGATTAGGCAGAAGGGAAAGCCAAGTAGTATTGTCTTTCGAAGCCAATGCACTAAACGCTGTTCAAAATGTGTATCATTTCATTTTCAGCATCAGATTCTTCGGGATTTACACCAACTTGCAGCTTGGTTACCACATGCATTAGCACCAGAAGCATCACTTGAACAAGAACGTGTATGGTGGTCAGGGGGTACGTAATCATCAGTCGAATCATCAAAATCTAAGCTCTCCTCTGCTTCTTCATCAACCTTCCTCAATAGATAGTCAGTATGAGTCAAATATGCAAACACACACATGCATACACAAGCGTGCACAAGAAGGCAAAGAGTAAAAAAAATACTAAATGATGTGTTCGACATGTTGCATTCGAAAAAAATTTGAGTTGAGTAACACAGTGATGTGAATTTCCATACATTTTATATGGTGTCTACATTTGTAGACTACCGGCCAGGAGATGGTCATTTTGAAAATTAGGGTCTGTAGGGTGCTTTAAATTATGTTTTTAACGTCTAAGAATTGATTTTTAGGAAGCTACTGAAAATTTCAGACCCTGTTGTTTTGGATAGTTTGTTTTTATTCAACTTCTTCTGCAAAAATGCTACAAATGTAGACTACCGAGCACATAAAGGTTAAATTACGAAATTCATTCCGTGTTTTTATACTTTCTTCTCAATTACTAATAGGATGTAAGTCAAATACAATTCTTTCAAAACACATTTAATGTTTGCTGTTGTTAAAGATGGGCCGAAATGTACATTGCACTGCTGAGGAACGTCGAGTTGCTAAACAACTACGAAGTGGGGGCAAAACTCTGGGTTTCATTGCTAGTTCAGTTGGAGGATCTGAAAAATTTGTTAAAAATGCATTAAAATAGAAAACCATTTACTGAAACTCGGGGTAGGCCGCGACAAAGCAGCTCAACAAAAACAAAAAGCTCGCATTAAATTTGCTACCAAATTCAACAACAAAAGCAGTGATGATTTCAAGGACATATTATGGAGCGATGAGACAAAAATTAATTTATTTGCTTCTGATTGTCAGCGCAACGTCCGAAGACCAAAAGGTAAAGAGCTTGATGATCCCTACACAAAAAAAAACCCTGAAGCACGGAGGCGGCAGTATTATGGTCTAGGGTGCATTTTCGCGGCATGGTGTTGGACCTTTACACCTAATCACAGAAACTATGAATAAATAAATTTATTGTGATAACTTCAAAGATGTAATGCTTCCCTATGCAGAGATTCACATGCCATGGCGTTTCCAACAGCATAATGATCCGTAGCACTCTTCAAAATTAGTCAAATCTTGGTTGAGTGAACATGAAGTTTCCGTCTTAGAATGGCCGATTAAGAATATGTGGATGGAACTGAAAAGAATCTTAAGTTGGAAGATTTTCATAAACAAAAACCAACTTTGGGAAGCAGCAAAAATAGTTGGGAGAGAATGTCAACATTTAATACAGTCAATGCCCAGAAGGATCCGCGCAGTTTCAGATAATAATGGTGGACATTCAGGATATTAGTATATTATATGTTCATACTAGGGATGCCAAACGGGAAAGGTGCACCTCAAGCAAAATGCAAATTGTGCAAAAAGGGTTTAACAACCAATGGCGGCTCTACAAAAGGTTTAATAACACATCTTAACTTAAGCTAATTTTGGCATATGCATGGCTATTATACGGCTTACTCTCCAAAAATTGCAAAATTTATTGCGTTGGGTAAAACATTAGGCAAAGAAAGTAAAATAACAAAATCGGGGCAAATGCATAGTTTCGGAGTTATGGATCACAAGATTTCGGACACTAACGTACTAACGTAAACTCAAAAAATAATGTAGCATTTTTCGATAAGTCGCTTAGTTATCGAGTTATCGGATGTTTACGTTTCTCAAACAAAAATTTAAAAATTTTTTTAAAATAATTTTTTGTTTCTGTTTGAAAAAAAAAATATTCGAAAAATCGCGCAATGTTTTTAAAATAATTTTTGTTTGAGAGACGTAAACATCCGATAACTCGATAACTAAGCGACGTATCGAAAAATGCTGTATAATTTTTTGAGTTAGTTATGACATATTTTATACAAAAAACTGATATCAAAATCGATAATTTTTCTAAATGTCAACATCCGATAACTCGATAACTAAGCGACTTATCAAAAAGTGCTACATTATGGTATGAGTTTGTTTTGAATAGTTTTATACAAAAAACTGATATCTATGGCTTTACACGGTACGTTAACGCCATAACCCTCTCACATATGTGAAATTTCGGGGTATTTTACTTTTTTTTGCTTAGCATAACGTATTCTACCCCCTTGTGGTTGTTTATTGGAGTGTAAGCTATAAAATAGACCAGTTCCCAAAAAAAATTAAAAAATAGAATCCTGGAAAATCCCGGGATCCCGAAAAATTCCGAAAATCCCGGGATTTCTGGATCGGGATTTAAAAAATCCCGAATCCTGGGATTTTTTAAAATAAGTCGCGTTTAGCATACCTAGTTCATACTTATTAAGGAAATAAATGTTTTGTTTAAAAATAATTGTTTTTTTTTTGTAAGATTTTTGAAATAAGTATATGTTTTTAATTTTTTTTTAATAAAATCGCAATGGAGTGAAATTATTAAATTTAAAACAAGCATTTTTAATTTATATTTAAAATATGTAATATTATTTTCAATAGCTTAATTGTAGTTGAAAATTATTAAATAAATAAACAAGGGTTATTATTTTGAACATCACTGTATATCATGATTTTTCGTATGGGGTACCTGAAAGTCGAAATCCTCAGTTACAATATATACCAAGTTTTTTTTTTTTTGTTTTGGCGGCAGTCAAAACTGGCATATCTTTTTTATCAAAAGGGAGATGCTTACTACAGATTTTTATATTGAATAAAGACGGTTCCCAAATATTGCTTTTAAGTATAATATACAATTTTGAAAATGTTGAGATGTACTTCGGATTTTGCCGAATATGTTTTGGATTTGGACACTATTCAAAATTACACATATCTATGAATCCGTGTATAATGCCTTGATCAGAGATATAACTCTATTTCAAACAAACTGTTTCAAAATGAAACTTATCCATGTCTTTAAGATGTTTTCCACGAAACCGCCTTAAGCAATCGAGCTTACAGGGAAAGCACACAAGGAATATGTCGAGATTCCAGTAAGGACATCATTATTTGCATATTTGTTAGAAATCGATGTATGGTTATGATTGAATGAAATGCACATCGATATATCATGTACTAAATCCTTAAAAGATTTAAAAGATTCACAAGACTTGACCATGTCCTACGACTAAATCGATATGTTCCCTGGTAGTAGTATATGATGCGGAATATTTATAAATGCTAGCACCATCAAAAGCATATTGCAGTATAAATGTGTCCGCATTTATTCACTTCAAATCGGTCACGTCGAGAGTTTTAACATCTTTCTTACATACGATTCATATTGGAGTGAGCTATGAATCAGGATCACTCGTAGTGGCTCGCACGCACACAAAAATACCTAGGAAAGATAAGATACGAAAAGATACCTAAGCTTGGTGTGGGGATGAATATGTATATGCACCTAAGAGGAGTTGATGAATGAATTCGACGATTCAATACTTTATGCATGCAGTTTGTGGTGATAGTGCCTTTCCAACATCATGCTGCAACCATCTTGGTACAGTTTATGCTTGAGTTAAGGTATAAGACATTCATGTTCATATAAAAGATTCCGAACGGTATTTTTGAGGAACTTTTTCATGGCTATATACTCGATAGTGTCGCCGTCACTATGCGAGGTGACCGCCGCCGAAAGAATTTTTTTTTTAAGATGGTCAGAGCAGGGTTTGAGCCCAGGATCTCATTTACAAGAGCCGCGCATACTAACCATTGCACCACCGACGGCCACTTGAAGGTTTACCAAATGAAATAATGAAGCGGATAGTGGACAAAAATTATAGCGTTTCCGAATTTCAATTTTATTACCGATTTTTTTAGTTTTAGTTAATGTAGGAAATGTTTATCTAAAAGCTTCCAAGGAGAGGAACTTTTCTAATGTGAAAAATGGTTATTTTTTTCGAATAATGAACAATTCAATTGCCAGTGATGATTAGTTTCGAACTCCGTCGCAAGAACAGTGCCAGATGCCTAACTACTGCATCTGAATTGATACCATAGGAAGATCATCAATCATATATATTCAGATTCAATTATGAAATTTACATATGCCGATTAATATCGATCAAAGATCTCTAATTACCAATACACACTGCAAAGTGAATAACTCCAATACAATAACATAGCATATGCAGTCTAGTAGAACAATTGGAAAACCTTAACATTAACATCACCCAAATTTGATTTTGAGATTGCGTGCGAAATCTAAAGAATAATTCCAAAATACCTTTATCAATTTTGAATCTCTTATACATCTGTATGAAAACCAAACAAAACTAAAATTTGGAAAAAAATTAATGAATGAAAAAAATAATATTCATTATGCATACACAGTATACAATCTCGCAATGTGCGTGAAGATAAATTCGAATATAACTAGCAAAGACACAAACCACTTCAGTTAGCTGAGCACTGTTATAGTGTTAACAGAGCTATGTTAAAGCGCTTAAAATGGGACAATATATAAAAATAATTACTTTTTAGCCGATTAGAACAATATTTTAAAGTCAAATTTAGAAATTAGAAAGCATATATATTCGGAATTTATATTGTTAATGTAGAAATTCAAAAACATGTAGCCGCATTTGGCCACAGTGGGCCAAAATCAGTTTTCGTATATGAATTTAAAAACCGTATTTGGGCAAACTGAAATTGTTCTGAAATATATGGTAACCATTTTTAGAATGTACTCCTCGAGGGCTCTAAGAGCGTATACACTTGGTCCATGGTTGACGACGCATTTGGTCACAGTGGCGAAATTCGAAAAAGGGTCCCGAAACTGAAAACGGGAGAGTAAATTCAAAAAGTGCACCTCAAGGGCTATCAGTGGGTATATAGTTGGTTCGTGGTTGATGCCGCAATTGGCCACAGTGTTTATTATGTACTTTAAAAACTTGAAGTTTTTGATCGACAAAATACTTTGCAACATGTTTTTGAATTACTACATTAACAATATAAATTCCGAATATATATGCTTTCTAATTTCTAAATTTGACTTTAAAATATTGTTCTAATCGGCTAAAAAGTAATTATTTTTATGTATTCTCCCATTTTAAGCGCTTTAACATAGCTCTGTTAACACAATAACAGTGCTCAGCTAACTGAAGTGGTTTGTGTCTTTGCTAGCTATATTCGAATTTATCTGCATCATCATATAACACAGAACCAGTTTAATAATTTTTTGGAGTAAAGTATTTCAAATTGGCGATTGCCTTCTTGTTTAGTTTTAGTTACCACTTAGAACCAATTTGTCGTTACAATGGAAAAAAGAAATCAGTTAATCTTTTAGATCAGGTCAGAAATATTAGTAGTCAGTAAAGTGTGTGGTCTCATTAAAAACTCACTGTTGAAGGTTTCAAGTTTTACGCTGGCTCATACAAGTTCACCTTCGCTGAAATCAAGCAAGCATACCCTCTTTGGTCTCGATCATTAGATCACTGACATAAATCAAATTTGAGAATCCTTAAGCAAAGAAATATTTCTAAGAACATTTTTAGCTCTGTCATAAACATGTAGAACATTTTTATAAAATTTATAATTTGCTAAAGCACTGAACATACAGCAGTCGAAAGCTCGCGTCTTGAGATTCCATTTAATAAAAGATCTGTCTCTCATAAAATAAGCAGCTTACAATTCATTCGAAATCTCGAAATCAAAGAATCCTGCTGCAGTGTGAATACAATATTATAAAAAATAAATAAATGGTTTCCCATTACATCCCATGACGGGACCGGGTAGAACTTCTCACAATCACTGAGCTGTGGGCTTTCTAGTTTTCACTCACTGATTGGGACCTACAGTTTTACACCGATTCCGAACGGTATTTTGAGAAGCTTTTTCATGGCTATATACTCGATAGTGTCGCCGTCACTATGCGAGGTGACCGCCGCGGCGCGCCGCCGAAAGAAATTTTTTTTTTTGAAGGTGGTCAGAGCAGGTTTCGAACCCAGGATCTCATGTACAAGAGCCGCGCACACTAACCATTGCACCACCGACGGAATACAATATTAGCTAGAAATTTATTTTTCAGGCAAGGCTACAAATGGAAATGAATTTCCTGCTTGGAGTTAACATATTTTTGGAATGGATCTTGGATCTATGGAACTATGGATCTATGTAGTTTCCATTACTCCCGTGAAAAACGATCAGATCAGGAATCGAACCCCCTTCTTATGTAGAAGAGCCGCGCATATTTATCATTGCAAAACCGGCTGCCATTCTTTGGCTGCTTAACAGAAGTTTAATTAAACCATCAATCTTCTATTTAGGGCGGAGTCTCCATAAAGTGAAATCGTAAATTTAACTTTTAATTCAAGAGCACAAACAACTCTCATTAAGGTTTGTAATTTGCACTCTGATATTTTGCCTCGATGCATGCTGTTTCAACAAAGGATATTTGGTTTCTCGTATCTAGTTTCTGTTTCTATTCTATACTCTTGATGCTAATTTAATTTTCTTTCTCGCTGATTCTTTTCTATTTACAGACAAATGTTTCTCAAGCATGTGCTGGGGTTTCTTTGTTTTGAAATGTTTAAGAAAAATGCAACAGAAATGAAACGGTGGTGGTACCCAGGGATTTTACAAGGGTGTTGCAAAAAATGCCAAAGAGACAAATAGAACAAGCAATGCTATATATTATATTTAAATTTAAAATAGTAACCCTAAAGAGCAACATAAAACAGGAGAAATGATCCTTATTAGAATACTGGTAGTGACGATGACGAATGTCGTTTAGCAATTGAAGTTAATTTTTTTGTTTACAATTTTCCAAATCTTTAAATAAAAAGTCTAACTCATATTTAGGGATTTTTCAATATTTTTTAAATTGTACCTACCCTTTGTCGATGTTAGTCTCACTATTTTGAATATATTTGATAATGAATCCATCGATCAAGCCTAATATAGTCTCACTGTAATATTGTCAGCTATGAAGGATACGAAGAGTTTTTAAATACTCACTAGGCATAATCAACGAACTGGCAAAACCAACCCATATTTTTTGGAAAATATACCTCGAGAACTATAAGAGAAAAGAATTTGGTGGATTTTTGTCGGACTATTAAAGTGTATTACCAGTAGAGGTGTTTCAAATGAGAGAATGTATACAAACTATTGATTTAAGCAACGAAGGCGCAATTTAAAAAAATATCAAAATTTCTTTAGTAAGGCATTTTTTATATTCGATACCACCTCGACTCAATTACTTTAAACCCAAATAAATAAAATAAACAATGTACATTTTCAAACATTGCAAAATCACCAATCGACAATTAATGCCTTTTGGATAGTTTTTCACTATGAAAAATCGCCACAAAAATGTTAGGCGGTTTAGGTTTTTGGCCATTTTTTCATTGCGAAAAAACGTAAAAGAAAATCAAAATACAAAACCGAGACATATAATCCAATTTTTTGGGAGCTACTTCGTACGCGACTTTTAGTGCACCCAAAAATACTCATAAAATACTCTGCATTTATTAATGAAAACCCCGTTCCCCATTACATCCCATGAAGGGATTTAGGAAAAAGCAATTACAGCGTTTTTCGTGTTCAGGAGGTCCCAATTAACTTATCTAGGCATGTGGCGTTCTTGGTATTTTTTGGCTGTAAACCAGTGTAATAGATGTTGTAAACACATTTAAATATACATAGATATTAAAAATCAATTCCATATAACCTATGGAATATTTCAACGTTTATTTGAATTTGAATTTTAAAAGTAACTGACACTAGCCCGGTCATCAAGAATACGATACCATGGAAAAATACAACTCTGTGATATATATTAAAACATACCTCAAACCAATGCAACAATGCGACAACGCATGGTGGAAAAATTCTGGCTGTTCTTGTTGTTGGAATTATCGGCCTTTATGTGATGTTGATACTTAGGGATCTTCGATCGAATTGCTGAATTGAGTTTGTATATATACGATTGATGATCAACCGATGGTATCCATTCCGGCACAGTAGTTAGGCATCTGATGATGAACTTGTCACGGAGTTCGAAACTAGTCATGCCAGTGAGTGTGTGATGAACTGAATTGTCTATTATTTCCAACAAAAACCAACCATTTTTCAATTAGAAAAATGTTCATGACTTGTAAGCTTGTCGTATAAATTTCTCATATATTTCAATGTTGTTGTGGCCAAATTTTATAGGTGTGACACTCATGTATCTACATTTTGGGATAATTAGGCTTTCATGTGTAATAATCATATGCAATAAAAATAATTCTTCCAGATATTATTTTGTTATCGGACAAGTAGCCAAACTACAAACAAAAACCTTCATGTAAAATAAGTATTAGAAAATAACAAATGAACACCACATTTAGACTCGCATTGAAGTTGTTCGACTGACACAACTTTTATGTGTCCGCACTTTAGACCAACCCCGTCACTGATGAATATTGACTTGAGAAACTCTGCCTACAAGACAAAAATGCAATGTAGGGTGTTCAACTTTGCGTCTTAATAATAAAAGGATTACATAAATGGTGTAAGCTTTAATTCCAACAGACGCAATAGAATAGTGATCTTGGCACATATATATTTTGAAACGACATAGTGTTGAAATTATATTAAAGTACTGGTACACTGGTCGTAGCTTCTCCCAAAACATTTATTATTGGCTGTTCTTTTATGTAAATAGGTTCTCTGAGTTACGTCTATCTTGAATCGTTTCATGTATATTCGTTAAACGGAATAAATAATAATAATAAAGTTATTGAGTTAAAGTTATCGAAGAATTTATATGTGCCTGGACAAAACAATACATTGTGTTCAGCAAGTTTAAAAGTTCTTTGTCATGCCACAAAAAATATCTTGTTTTGATCAATCTTGCGTTTGTGTAGAACACCCTATTTAAATTATTCTGTCAATGTAATTAACCAGCTTTTTTTAATTTTCTTATTCAGTTTTTAAGATGTTACGTTCCTTAATAATTTTTCTTAATATTTCATTCCTCTTGCGGGAGGTTTTTCTCGGTCTGTTTTTTAAACTTAGAATTTTCTAAATTTATTCAAGCTGAATACCTTTTTAGTAATAACAGAATAATAATCGTATTAAATATAAACATAACAGTATTTTTATTTGCACCATACTTATTCAAATAAATTTGTATTCGTCAATGAAAGAAGTCATCCGTTCGCCTTGTCATTTAATTTAATCTGCAATGGATTTAATCCGCATATGGATAAGTTGACCATTTTCATATATCACTGTTTGAGATATGAAATATGTCCTCAATCATTTAGTGGTTGTTATGCTGTTAAACTGAAAAAGAAAGTTTAAATTATTGGCTAATAACAAAAGTTTAACTCAGCGTATGATTAATAATTATTATTTTATTATAGTATGCTACTGCGTATGAGTGATAATAAATTGAGGCAGTAAAACGAATGTGCATATTAACATGAGCCTGTAATTAACAACATTTGCGAAGAACTTCAGATAGTTATAATTGTTTCAAAAATTCAAATTACCATTCCATATCTTCAACAAAATTTATGAGATGGAATTTCTTCCTGGCAGATTCTGTCACTGGCTTTAAATTGTACGACAGAATTTGATATTAAATCAGGTAGATGGAAAAATTGCCAAAGTTTCACCGATTATCCTGCAGTTGGTGCGATACAATGAGAAACTTTATACTTTCTACTCCATTAAGAGTTATCTAGAATAGCCAAAGATAATGGTAATTACTCTAAAGCATAAAGCATTGTGGCCGACGGTGGTGCAATGGTAGTGTGCGCGGCTATTGTGCATGATAACGTGGGTTAGCTCCCTGCTCTGATCACCTGAAATTTGTTTCGACGGCCAGTCACCGCACTGAGTGACGGCGACACTATCCAATAAAAAAGCTTCTCGAAATACCGTTCGGAATCGGTGTAAAACTGTAGGTCCCAATCAGTATGGGTAAAACTAGAACACGCACAGCTCACTTATTTGTGTGAAGCTCTCCCTAATCCCTTCATGGAATCTAATGGGAAACCATTTATTTAGTTGTTAGTTCCAACACGCCTGAGGTGCCTGTTGAAAAATACTGTAATTTGAATGGATCTTTAAGAAAAGATACCTTTTGTATAAATTTTTTTTAGCAAATTTTTTATTTATTGAAAGTATTTTTTTAAAAAAAAGTATATTTTTAGGTCCCTTTTGTAAGAATGTGTATTATATTTTCCCGAAAAGGTCCTTTCTTTGATGAGAGGTACTTCGTTTATTAAAAGCTAATGTTTTTTGTAAAAGAAAAGCCTAATAGTTTGAATTTTTTTTACAAAGAAGTAAATTTTTTAAGAACGGACACGTTTTAGAGAAGTGGTACCCTTTTGGGAAAAGGTTATTTTTTTAAGAAAATTTACTTATTTTCAGGAAGGCTACTTATCTCAAGAAAAGAAAAGGTATTATTTTATTTATAAGAAAGGGTTATTTTAAGAAAAGGAATTTTTTGTAAGAAAATATATTTGTTTGAAGAGAACGTATTTTTTTAATAAAAGCTTTTTTTTACGAAAGAACAGGTACAATTTTAAGAGTAGGTACTTATCACAAGAAAAGTTATTTGTTTCACAAAAAATTTAGTTTTTTAAGAAAATTAAATTTTTTTTTTCATATTTTCTTTTTTTAACAAAATGTACTTTTTGTAAGAAAATTTACCTTTTCAAGCAAAGGTATTTCTTTAACATAATGTTAAGTAAAGGTGTTCTGTTTAAGAATATGAATAGGTTTTTTTTGAAAAAATTTACATTTTTTAAGAAAACGCACGCAAAATGGCATTTTTTTAAACTTCTTTCACTTTAGTTTATCTAAATTTACTTTTTATTTCAAACTACAATATGTAATCAACAGGCTCCACCTAGAAAATCTCCCATTAAACAACAAATTTGACCCCATATGTTAGTCTAGACACAAACCAAACCAAAAGTACGAGTGAAAGAGTAAGTGTTCTGCCAAATGTAATTCCATGCTCAGGGTTGTACTTCATGGATTTGCCAGTCTTGCACTTTGGCTTTTCTTTTTATTGGGTTCAAAACTACAATATGTAATAAACAGGCCCCACCTAGAAAACTTCCAACCAAACCAAAACTACCGAATATAGTTGACAATAATGAATTGTAGTAAAATAGTTTAAAAAATTTTTTCAAATTTTTTCATTTAGCGAAAAGAAATTTCGTTCCAAAACTTCGTTGCAGTAACAGATGATTTTTCTAATTTTTTGAAAACATCATTACTTACAATAACAATATGGGAATTTTCGTCATAATACAAAACAGAGTATGATTTTTTGTTGGGTTCACAGAAAAATTGCAAAGATGGGTTTGTTTTTATATTATCCGGCATGGAAGGCTACATATGGTTACCTTAATTAAGAAAGGCAGTTACTAACAATGTTGTTGAAAGAGCGTTTTTTCATATTCGTATGGCAAAACAAAAAATACATCGTTACTGAAAAAAATTAGTGTGTTGCGCGGGCAAAATTTTTCTCTCCTTTCTAATTCAAACTGCATCAAATGATTTTTAAATTTCGGAAATTATGGCATTTATTAAGTTTTTTTCTCCTCGTCTAATATCTTTAAATATTAGTTACGTCCTTTCTAAATTAAGGTAGCGATAATTTAAAATACTTAATTATACTGATATTTTGTATTGATAAAAAGGAATAATGTAGCCATTTTAAATTGAGTAGAGACGTTACTGGAATGTATTTTTAAGCAAGAAATTCAAATTTGAAAGTTATGCGATGCGGTCCATTTATTTTCCCTTTGGATTTCGAATAAACCTAAATTCCCTCACGGTATGCTAGCCGAGAAAATTATTACACACATATCTGGTACCTGATATAATACCTTGAACAGCGATATATAGACAGAAAACCTGTTCGAAAATGAACATCATCGATGGTTTTAATTTAATCCACTTAAGTAATCTGCCTTACAGCGAATATGAGCAAGGAATAAATCGAGTTTGCAGTACGGACAATATACTTTGCATATCCTTTGGAAATCAATCGATTTATGGACATAATATAGTAAAATGCACGGAGATACATCATTTACTACATCCTTACATGATATAGAGGATGTACAAGATGAAGCGATGTCTAACGACTACAGTAGTGTGTCCAGGAAATATTATAACATACGGAATATATGTACTTTCATTCACCATCGAAAAACATACCATTCATATAAAAATGTGTCTGTATCTTTGCACTTCAGATCTGTCTCGGTTCGAGTTTTAACGTCTTTCGTACAAATATTATCACTATTAACGTAAGCTATAAATCAGTCTCACACATACGTATTCAAATGTGTTGTACAACCTTCATATTCTCTAGCGGGTTAGCATGTGCACTTAGGCCTCGGTGATGAACGAGTTCATGTACCTAAGTGTTGGTGATGAATGTGTTCGGTGTTTCGGTCCTTTATTCTTGTAGTTTGTGGTTGTAGTTGATTCCGTTTCCACATTACGCCACGACAATCCTGGTATTTGTTATGCATGAATTAAGGTTTACGACATTCATGCTCATATAAAATAATTTTAAATGTTAGTGATGATGTTTAGTGTGTTAGCACGATGGCGGTTGTAGTTGCAGAGTTACAATTGCTTAAAATTTATGGAACCGAAATAATGAAGCTGCTAGTGGATAAAAGTTATAACATATGCAGTCTAGTAAAAATATTGGAAAGCTGGAAAATTAAGATTAAAAACATCACCCATATTTAATTTTCAGATTGCGTTCAAAACCTAAAGAATAATTCAAAAATGGTTTAAAACAACTTTAATCTCTTATACGTCTGTGTTAAAGCCAAAAGGACATGAAATTAGGAGCCTCCGTTTTCATTATTTATACATTGTAATAATGAATGTGGGTTAACAGACCATAACATAATATTTTGTAGCCTTGTTTCTGATACTAGACTCAATGATACAAATAAATATGTGCAGAAGCAGTGTAATTTCGAAAAAGTAAGGGAAAATATTCGTGATAATCTTCTGTTATCTCCGTTATTGGATATATCGAATCTTATATCATGCACAAATTATGCCGGTTCCACATCACCAACTGAACGTAATAGGAAGACACATTTGAAGTATGAAATAGCGTCATGGATTAACGCAAATTTACAGCATTTACGCGATTATACGGAAAAACTTTTGAAAAAAAGAAGAAGAAAACCGAGTAAAGATGTGGATACTGTCTTAAAAAGAATAAGTAAAGTTATTAAGATTGCTTCTGAAGAATTTCGAAACACAGAATAGACCTAGGAAATTTTGGCAGTTTTTAAATCAAACGCTGGGTAGATGTCAAAAGTCTGAGATAATTTTAAAATATTACAGGGGAGAATATATTGACCGCGATGATAATAAGGCTCATTGTTTCAATAAATACTTTATTAATTGTGTAATTGATCTGAGACAAATTATGGATTTAGAAGTTTCAAATAACTGGAATTCTTTTGGATCCATACGGCGCCATCGAACCTGTTTTAGAGATCAAAATACCAATAATACTGAAGTAAATGAAATTATATGATGTATGGAAATAAATAAATCTCCTAGTTTTGATACAATTACTCCAAAAGGAATTGTAGAATGTGCTAGTGAAATAGCATCTAATTTAGTTAGCATCTTTAATAATTCGATTTCTTCCTCCACGTATCCAGAGATGCTAAAAATGCAAAAGATTATAACAATTCCAAAGGCAAGAAATTCATTTACCGTAGACAAATTTCGACCTATCTCGCTTTTGTCCATTTTTGATAAAGTATTTGAGAAAATAATAAGCAAGCAACTTGAGACATTTTTGGACAATGAAAACTTGTTATCAAGCAACCAATATGGTTTTATGAAAGCATGTGGCACAGATGAAGCTGTAGTGAATGTGAAAGTTTGGACAAAGGTTTTACTGGAGTTGGGGGAATGTTCTATGATTTTACTAAGGCATTTGGAATCCCTCATGGGCAGTTATATTCCTAAGGACATTTTTAGTTCTCTTATTTGGAATGTGGACAATTCTTTAGTTTCTTGGGAGGGAGGGGTCAAAAAGATGGCTATCGAAGAGCTTACCCGAGAATGTCAAACTTCTTTTATACGAAGATAATTATAGTCCCATACCGGCCGTTGAAATTTTAATTCCTAGTGTATTTTGACAAAAAAATTCTATATTATCGTTTCGTCCATATGTGGCCGAAAAACGACGTGTCTGATGAAAATAATTAGATAAATATATTCCCAAAATTTTTGGATTGGGGATTTTGATCTCTTAGTCAAGCATGTTTCTCAATATATTTCGCGAATTCGCTTATAAAAGTATTTATTTTATATATAAGTAAAAGTAAATTTAAAATAAATTTAAAATTTAATTGCAAAATATGGATTCAAATTCAGATTTCAAAATACTAAGATGAAAAAAATATTCTATCAAAATTGTGAAAATATATTTGTTTTATTTTCCCTGGTCGAGACACGTCCGCCGAACCACAACTGACCAACAAAAGAACAATTTTTTGCCTCAATACACTAGGAGTCGAAACTTTAATGCTCGCTAGGGGACTATAAGAATTCCCGCTCTTATAAAAGTTTTTTGACATTCCCGGCCCGATCCACGTTTGAAACTCCAAAAAACACGGTTTTCAGAACACCCTAATGTACATAAGCTTATTGGAAATTTGTGAATGATTTATAATAAGATATGGTAGAATTTTGTTTTCTATTCAAATAAAAATTAATTTCCTAGTTAATATTTAACAGACAAAAAATAATATTATCTTTTCGTCAATATGGGGCCCAAACGATGTGTCTAGTGAAAATAATTAGAAAAATACATTCTCAAAAATGTTTGCAGATAATTTTTTTACTGCGGGATTTTGATCCCTTAGTCAAGCATGTTTCTCAATATATTTCGCGAATTCGCTTTTAAAAGTATTTGTTTTTTATATCTGATATTATTTCATAAAATAAAGAAAATTAAGAAATTTAATTGAAAAATTTTAATTCAAATTCAGATTTCAAAATACTGCAGTGAAAAAAAAAAAACTCTATCAAAATTTTGAAAATATATTTTTCTAGGTACGCTCGCCGAGACACGCCGGTCGAACCCCAACTGACCAAAAAATAAGTATTTTTTGCCTAAATACACTAGGAGCCGAAACTTGAACGCCCGGTAGGGGACTATAAGAAAGCCCCCTCACGTTTGAAATTCCAAAAACAAGGTTTTCAGAACACCCTAATATACGTAAGATTATAGGAAATTGGTGTATGATTTATAATTTGATAAGGTAGAATTTTGTTTTCTATTCAAATAACAATTAATTTGCATATCCTCGGTTGATTATTGTTTTGTCGTATACGCCATTTATGTTTTTTTCAAGATGATATTGTGTTTATAGGTTTTTGTGCGTCCTCTTTCCGAATCTGGTAACAGATTTTTGAAATATTGTACCTTTACTGTGATGTTTACTCTTATTTGTTTGTATATCCCACTATATTGGTAATAGTAGTATACTTGTGAATAATGGTATCTCCGTTTTAATCAATTTCCGTTTACGACAAAACAATAATATGTCGACGATAAGTTTGTATAACTCTTTAATCATTCAAACTTATATACATGGTTACCCCTGAAGTGAAATCGTAAATTTACATTTTAATTCAAAAGCTCAAACAAATATCAATTAAGGTTTTTAATTTCAACTCTGCTATTTAGCCTCAATACTTGCTCTGTCAACAAAGGGTATTTGGTATCTGGTTTCTGGTTTCCAGTTTTTGTTTCTATTCTGTGCAATTGTGGGGAATTTCATTTCCTTTCTCCTTGATTCTTTCCTATTTACAGACAAATATTTCTCGAGTACATGCAGGTTTTAACTTGAAATGTTTAAAAATAAATGCTACCGAAATTAACCTGCGGTGTTATCCAGGAATTTTACGGGGGTGTGGTACAATATGCCAAAGACAAAAATATTGCAATTAATGCTGTGTTTTCTACATAAATTTAAGAGGGTTTGGCAACCTAAACAGCAACATAAAATAGGAGAAATTATCCTTCTTAGAATACTAGTATTGACGATGAAGAATGTAGCTTCGCAATTGAACTCAAATTTTGTTTTGGGTTTTTTTTCCAAATTTTAAATAGAATATCTAAGTTACATTTAGAGATTTTCAATATTCCCTAAATTACACCTGGTCTTTTGCCGGTGTTATTTTCATTATTTTTAATATATTTTAATATATTTATATATGTGACCTGCTCCACGAAGGGGGGCCTCTGCGCCGAAAATTTTTTTTTAACTTTTTGAGTGATTCTTATAGGTATGCCGCAAACCGCAAGTTTCTATGTCTTTTAGTTTTTCTACTAATCTCCTGAAAAGATGAACATAATTAATGAAATATATGAAAAAATGAACGAAGCGTTTTTTTTTAACGCGTTTTTCTCAATAACTTCTTTATATAATATTTGCAATTTAAAAAAAGTTCAATATTAAAGGTACAAAATTACAAAAATATCAAAATTTTACTGTTTTTTACTCCTAACACGCTTTTTTGATGGTTCTTCTGTATTTTGCTGCTTTTCACCTTTGTCTGATCAGGTTGAAGGAAGAGTTGCATAACCATGCGCAAAACACGGAAAAACGAAGCGCTTTTTTTAAACGCGTTTTTCTCAATAACTTCTTTTCGGCGCGGAGGTCCCTTTTCATGGAGTGGGTCACATATATATTACTTATCTATAGAAACATCCAATCAAACTAACATAGTGTAAATTGTAAGACAGTTATGTCAGATTGCAATAGTTTCTAAATCGACAGAGCGGTTTAATTACAGTAAAAGAACTGAGAAAAAAACATGAAATATTTCTGAAAAATGTATAACTCGAGAACCATAACAGCAAAGCTAGATAAACAGGGTTTGGTAGGTTTCTACCAGGACTGCAAATAAATATGTTCAAAAGTATTTCCAGTAGAAGTGGATTAAATATATTTGATGGTCTAGGAAGTGAACTTTGGGCTCCCACAGTGAAGCTCCCATGGCGTCAGTGGCTTTAAATAGCACAACACCCCACTGACGTCCATGTTCAAGTATTGAATCTAGAAATTTAGGAGGAAAAGCTCTAACTAACTTTATTGTTTTATTTTTGTTATTTCCTCTGCTTTGAATAATACTGTGCCTTGTAATCTTATGCTGAAAATAGACTCCGATACTCAGAATTACGTTTTGTTAGTAGAGAAAACATTTTCACTAGGGTTACATTTGTTTATTCGGCCTACATTTTAAGAACTAATTTAACATTTTTATATAGAATTTTGGAAGGTTTTGGAACAAAATCAATTGAACATACTAAAAACGTAACGAATTTAACATATTAAAAACGTAACTGAACTTTGAAATATCAATATTATTTCAATATTATCAATATTATTAAGTCCAAAATATCTCCAGCTATAGGAATTCTGTATAAGACGAAAAATTTATTTGACACGAAAACTAAGTTACTTATATACAAGGTGGCGCAAAAGTAAACTTCCGATGTTTTTTGGCTGTAATTTAAAAAAAAAAAGAAAAACTTTGGTTTTTCTTGTGGATTATTTTTATCTGGTCTTTTAATTTTTTTACATCAAGTCGAGAATATGATGTCATGTAAATGGCCGCTGCCACAGTTGATTGTCATTTGAGCCCTTTTTATGGCATTTTCCATCACTTTGGCCAAAACTTCCGGCGATACGTTCTCACATTCTTGACGGATATTGTCTTTAAGAGCTGCAAGAGTCTGAGGCTTGTTGACATAAACCCGCGACTTCAAAAAGCCCCACAAAAAGAAGTCTGGAGGGTCAAATCAGGCGATCTTGCTGGCCAGTGCAAATCGCCAAAACGGGAGATTAGGCGCCCGGGAAATGCATCCTTCAGTATATCGGTTGTGGCACGTGCTGTGTGTGCCGTTGCACCGTCCTGTTGGAACCACATGTTTTCCAATCCCAATTCATCAAGTTGCGGCAAAAAGAACTCGCTGATCATTGCTCTGTAGCGTGGCACGTCGTCTGGTCGATGTCGACGGCGCTTCCATGACATACTCGGCTACAGCAGCAATATTCTCTGCACAACGGCTACTCCGGGGTCTGCCACGCCTGGCAGCATCTCGTGTTGTGCCAGTCTCTTCGAGGCGAGCGGCTAAACGTCGCAGTGTTTCACTAGTAGGCGTTGGACGGCCAGGAAATCTGCGACGAAATTCACGTTGTGCCAAAGTCACCGACCGATTATTGGTCAAATAAATAGTCAGCAATATTCCGCGTTCTGGAGCAGTGTAGCTTAACATTGTTTATTAACGTGTATTTCGCATGTGTTTACTACACAAATGTCAAAACAGAACTGACATTAGGGGCCAATCGCAAAATTTATAGCATTTTCTGATAGGAGGATTACTTTTGCGCCACCTTGTACTATAGACTAATTCAAAGTCACTTAAACTATTTGACTATTATATATGCATATAGTAATACTTGTGTACTGAAAAGTGTTCAGTGTATGCAAAATAGGGCTTTGAAAATCGTTTCTAATCTACTTAAAGCATTCTCCACATTGTCACTTTATGAGTATATTTGTAAGCCAGTGCTACCTATACATGCATTGTATGAGTATCAACTGTTAATGTATATGTTTAAAAGTTTGAATCATTTAGGATACCACGCTATCAATTTTACTCAAAACCAAAATAACTATAACACAAGAAATCAAAGTAATTTAAGAACAGAATTGTGCAGATTTGAATCTACAAAACAGCGTATAGAATTCATGGGAAGTAAAGAGTACAATAAATTGCCCATTGCATTGAAAAATATAAGTATTGTTTCACAATTCAAATCGCGCTTAAAGGAATATATATCGCAGCACTATGAAACGCTTCTAACCAATTCTCTATAATTTTATAACAAATAATCTGTAATTAGTATTAATCTATTTTTTTTTCTCTATTTATCAGTTTAATATAAAATGTATTGTATATGAATTAAATTTGCCAACATGCCCCTAAAATGCCTTCTGGCGCTCCGGCCACTTAAAATAAGTTACATATAAACATACATATGTAACTATAGATACATACATATTTGTATATAATATTCATCAATAAGTGGTAGAATCTCTAAAGACAACCTCCGATGTTTAATCAGTGGTCTAGTAGTATGTCAAAAATTCTTTTAAACGAGATGTATAACATCAACATTCGTCCAACCAATACCGAAAGAACAAGTTTTCCTGATATTTCCAGAAAATTTGGTACCGTTGCAACGAGTTGGTGTGTTTTATGTCCGGGTTGCCATTCTAAAACTTAAGCAACATTCAGCAATAACCATCTAAAAATTAAATTTTTCTTTTTCAGAATGCCTCTGAATACTATCTTTTTCGGTATTGACAAAAAAGCTCATCAGCTAACCTGTTTGGAAAACAACCCCAAGCTCAACTTTTTTTTAAACTGTTCGATTTTTGTTATTTTCAGAAGACATTTTGTGAAATTGTTTCACAATCAAATGTTGTTGTGAAAGTAAAAGTAAATAACATTTTCTCTATAAAAAATACCAACTACGTAAAAAAGAACATTACAGAATGGAAACCGAGTATGTTTTTTCTTAACTTGGTTGTTCAAAAGTACATTATGGACAGTTTTAAAACGTAAAATGTTACAGGTAAGATTATACTCAACGCGACATGCATGTATAATAATCTACATATCTATTGAACCAGAGCATATCCTATTTTGAAACTTCTAGTGTATTAGAAGCATACTTTAAGATAATTTCGAATTAACATAAAATTTAAGAAAAATTAAGCAAACTTACAAAAATTTTGGTGTGAAATGGTCATTTTTGCTGTTGCACATGAACATTTTTTTGTTGATGTGTTAACATCTATACGCGCGCCTCTAGGGCAGTAAACTATCAGTTTAATACATACGCAAGTGTTAGGTTTGTAAGAGTAAATCATCGTTTGTTTGTTCGTTGCTTGGCAGTCGGTATTGAAAGTGATTATTGGGCGATTTTCATATAATTTTCCCACGCGATTTTCTCCGGCAATTCATAGCCGATTTTATTAATTTTTGGATTAAAAAGCTAGTGCGGGTTTCGACGAAGAGTTTAGGCCAAAAATTAAGGCGAGCCGAGATTGAAGTGTTTTAATTTGGAGTATTAATTCGGAGTAATATTAAAAAAGTATTTTATGTTGATCTTCGGTTATATCGTAGGAATATAACAATGTATGTATGTATGTACAAGTGTCTGTTGCTTTGTATTCTTTGACTTTTATGGGAATAAAACAAAAAGTATTGAGCAAGAATATAATGACACATGTGCTTGCACTGGGTCTTTAAATAATTTTAAGTATTAATATTATTTAACTGTAACGTCATCATATGAGTGAACGCTGTTTTTTATTTTCCAATGTAACATTTACGAATGTGTTCATAGAAATCGAACAGGTACCGTGTAGCAAAAAGGTGTTAACACATCGCCCGTGAGTTCGAACACTCATTGGATTTTTTTTTTCAAATTTGATTGAATTTCTTAAAAACACAGACAATTTGCTATACAAATGGCGAACCTTATTAAATTTTTTTTTATTCGAAAAAATACTTTAAAGAAACGCAAATTTTAAAAATGGCAAAATTTACTATCTCATATCTTAAGAAAAAAATTCTACCGGAGCGTTTTTATTATTTTCGTAATATAGGACCTAATAAGAGCAATGCCGCAATAAATGGGTTTTAGCTAAAGGGTATGGTGTTAAAACCTACCTCACGTTTCCCCCAACTTGCCCTTAGTTTTTCGATCCGTTGCATCCATTTGTATTAAGACAGCTTTTTGACCTAAGTTTACTGCTCACAGGGTATAAATCAGATCAGTTACAGAATTGAGATCCACTACACTACTTCTGCCCATAACGTCTGTTTGGCTAACACCCATGGATACATTTGCTCTATCTGCTATCTGTAAAATTATAGGTGTCAAATACCCTAGGGCAAATATACGTTCCTGTGGTCGTCAACGGGTTCAATTTGTAAATAAGTAAATCTCATTAATTTAAGTTATTACATTTTTAATATTTTGCTCTACGAAGAAACGCTGGGTCTATACATATAATATCCAACTACATTCCTTGAAAGGACATATGTAATACATGTCAGGATATTATGAAATTAAAAATGTTCAGGTAAACGACAACAGTCGCCTTTAACCTTATTCAATGATGAATGTTTGTTTTTATATGTAAAGAAAAAATACGCACAAGCAATTAAATTCCATTGCAGGTATAAATAAAAATTATCTGGAAAACAAACTCAAATGTCCTTTGAATTCGCATGTTCCTTGAGTTCGAATGTATTCACGCCACATCTCAACTGTTGGTTCTTTGTGTTTTTTTTTTTGATAACAGAGGAAGATGCAAACATTTCAAGCACATTCCGTGTTCGTTTAAAGCACTTAATGGTGAAACATCTTTAAGGGGAAATATATAAATACGTAAATAAAATAACGAACTGGAACTCAAATGGTGACAACGTTTTTTTTTTTAAGATTATTTTAAATATAATATATAATATTGATTATATTGATTATTGATAATATTGATTTTTAATATTTTTTGTAACTAAAATAAAATTAAACCTTTCTTATCTTTGCAGGTATGTGCATATTATATAAAATTACGTCGTGGTAAGATTTAAAAATAAATATTTAATATTAATATTTTTTGTTTAGTATCTCACATTAAGATGTCTGCCATATGCCAAAATATAGCAAACGATTACTGTGCAAACAGATATTCTTCGTAGTATTATGAAACAATATCCGTTAATCTTATACAATTTTTGAAAAGTTTCTTAGGAGTTATAAACATTTTTCAGAGATAGTTTACGAATTTATGAAAAGTATTCAAAACAGACAAAAATCATACAATTTTATGCATTAATTAATGGGAAAATTTTAATGTTCGGTATCTTGAATTTGGATGTCATAATTCTTCGAACATTTGTATACTTAAGATTTCTCATTCACTTTAGAGATTTAGTTACATGTCGGAACATCATTCTGAAAAATCGCTGATAAAGTTCTGTGGCTAGGTCTGGAGGGAGTTTATTAAGATTCATTAAAAATCTTTGCTATTTGTCACAAATTAGCCGAAAACGATTTTCAATTTTAGTATCGGCTCGAGGTCATAGATATAAAAAAATTAAATGAAGTTGATTAATTTTCCTCATATCACAATTTATTTAGTTCCAATATTTTGATCAACTTTGTTGATCATTTTCAAGGATCTAATATAGGAAAAACACAAAGATTTTCTAAATCATTAGCAAAAACAATAAACACAAAATTTTTCCTCTAAGTACAATATTGTCTGTTAGAGATTATAGAGGAAGAAATCACAATAATTTTTTGTCAAATAATTTGATTTTTCCGCCTAAATCTGTCGATTGTATATCTGTAAACTTGTGCACATTAGTCCGTATCGCGCTTGTAGTTGAGTCTTTTCTCATATGGAACGTCAGTAATATGCAGCATTTCCCGAAAGAGACGTCGTGAGCAAATCTTCTCTTCAGTTAGAATTTTCACTGCGTCAAAGTTTAGACCGTGTCCAGTTAACGTACAGTGGGCTGCGAGTGCTGTTTTTTGTTCCAAAGGATTATAGTTAGAATTTTGGTCCGATTTATGTGATGAAATTCTTGTCTTCAGTTAAATCATCGTAGAACCCACACATACCTTCTGTCATATGTTGGTTTCGTCTCCGTTGCACTTGATTTCGTACACCACATTTGGTTTGTCATCAGCATCGATTCTCGATTTAGTCCTACTAAAACGGAGATTTATTGTAAAGTTAGACTTTAGACCTAATTGGTATTTCTCTCTGTCATAAATGTTCGAATGTTTGATGCTTTCAGAGAGCCCCGGCACATACGTTATGGGTTTATATATCTTCTCCGGTCTAGTTTCATACTTTGGTGTTGGTGGTTAGAAATCAGTTCGCGTTAGGAATTCGTCAATCGTGTTCAGGGGAAAACTGTTCATTTTTAAAATCGTTCGTACTTTCTCCATATTTTTGCCATGAAATTCCACTTGCTCATTTTCAGCATTCTGTTAACGAAATTCTTGGCCGTATTAATTATTGGCCCTCTCGGATGCTTAGAAATATGACGTTTAATAGATGTTGTAAATTAATTAATTAATAACAAATTCCATATAACCCATGAAAGTGTTTCACTGATGAAAGGGCCAAATTTCATAGATTTCATGTGGTATAACCTATTAAAATGATACATTCACATTTCTTTGGTTGAAAATTAATAGTATTCTTCATAGAATCTATATGACGTTCATAGGGCCTTTGCAGGTCGATTACAATAAACAAGTTTCCCGGAGGACAATTTGGCATCCACAGTCATAACAGGTTTTTTCAATCATATCCATCTGTATAAATCCTCTTAATGTCGTCAGTTTCGAAAAGTAAACTATGCCTAAAAAATGTGGTGTATCTCAGCAGATACCAAAGAAGATTTTTTTTCTAATTTTGACGTATGGATTGAAACACGTCAAACACATGCCCACGAAATGATTTTTCTTCCGATTTTAAAGAAACTTTTGTGAATTGTGGTTGTAATTAATGTCTATGATATACGTAAACATCGTCCCCATACTGCAGCCAGATATCATTATGTAGGATGTCAACCCTCGAAATTTGTACAAACAATTTTATGAGGTTATCATGTTCAACTAACTGCACCTCAAAATAGAATTGTCGGAGTTTGATGTTTGTTGATTCATATCAACGGACTTTTAAAGAATTTCTTAACGAAGATATTATTTCTTTGCAAATTATAATATGTGGTTTTCAAATTTTGTTTTTAAAATTTGTTTAAGATTCAATTCACATTTACAGCCCTATTCTGGCAGGGTTACAAAAGTCACCACGGTTACTATTTGACAGCAATGTAACAATTGTCACATATCGGTATTCTGACACATTTTTTTGGTGACAAAAGTAACAAACATTGTTACCTGCCAAAGAGGAGGTAACAGCGCGTGACAGTTGTTTTATTTACCGGAAAGTTGATTCAAAATCATTTATAACGTAAATAGTAAAACTGTATACGGGAAAAAATAATAATAAATTTTGCACCAAAACGACAAGAGGGATAATTAAATGAAGGAAGGACTTTTGTTACTTTGTCCTATGGAAATGGAGCAGAAAGAACTGGAAAGATTGAAAAGCGCGAAAAGTATTACAAAACTTTTAACGTTAATATCTCCGGTCTTTCAAGGGATATTGAGTAATATACCTTTAAAAAAGGCTAAGGTCTTGTGGCCGTCAGTGGTGCAATGGGTAGTGTACGTGCCTCTTGTACTTCAGATCCTGGGTTCGATCTCTATTCTGACCACCTTAAAATTTCTTTCGACAGCGGTCACCTCACATAGTCACGGCGACACTATCGAGTATTTAGCCATGAAAATGCTTCTCAAAAATACCGTTCGGAACCGGTGTTTAAACTGTAGGTCCCCAATCAGTGAGTATAAAACTAGAAAGCGCACAGCTCACTGATTGTGAGAAGCTCTCCCCAATTCCTTCATGGGATGTAATGGGAAACCATTTATTTTGTCTTGTGTGTTATAGAATCGTGCCAAAAACTAAGTATAATAGGGCATTTAAAAAAAAAAAATTTTAGCAGAAAAGTGGGTTAAAAAACGGTTTTTTAATTAGCTCCCCTATGGGCTAATAAAAATAAATATGTTTATGCACTGATTTATAGAGCTTAGAAAGACCTTTGTAATGATTCCCATTTCAACCAGATCGGATTATAAATCCCGGAGATACGAACGATTATATACTCAGGTTTTAAATGCCTAATCTCAAGAAGTTGGACCGTCCGCGTGGGGAAAAACAACTTTTTGAACTCAGCGCAGAAGCTTTTGTCGGTGGTGAAATTTTGATGTAGGTCAGAGAGTTGGCGCTAAAGTAAATTTCTTCTTCTATATGGCGCGGATGTGCAGGAGTATTCTCTCCGCTTAGCATCTCTAGATGTTCCTTGAGGAAGGCAATATAGCATTCCAGCTGTGCCTTTGCGGTGCGCTCAAATTCCCTAAATAATATTGTATTAATTTTAATTCAATAAAACAAATATATTAAATACCTACTTTTCCTTTTTTACCGCGTTCATTTTGTGCAGAAAACATATTTTTGTTTTTTTGTCACTGCTTTTGACAACCTGTTATTGTGAGGTGAATTATTTGTTACGAGGTGAATTTTTCGTTGTCACTGTGTAGCCAGAATACCAGATACAAACAATGGTGACAACTTTGTAACAATTTCGTGGTTACAAGCTGATTGTTACCACCTACACAGAATAGGGCTGTTAAAGTCAAGTATATTAAGACTATTTTGTCAACTACATTTATCAAATGCACAATTTTCGCAAAATTTCGCAATTGTAATTCTCTTCGGTATTTCTTTTTCCCGAGCGTTCTGAATACTTTCCAATAAATTTTTAATTATTATTGTCTCGCTTTAAGCCTAAAATATTATTACCTCCACTACAATACACAACGCTTGCGGCTGTGACCGCTCGCACCAATGTACCAGTATCCATTTATGAAGAACTACTGACTGTTTTGAGAGTGAAAACGTAGAGCGTTCAATATTCTACCTCGAACATTATTTGTATTTTATTTTCGTTTACCAACTACGCTTAGTTAATGGAAACAATAGCAGCGTTTTGGTTACAAGGAAGCAATTATCTCTTATTCAAGAATATGGAGTATGGAGTTGGTAAAAGATGTCAAAAGAAAAATACTAAACTTAGGACGACTTCCCTTCTGAGAAAAAATGCAACATTCTTTTTCCCTTCGCCATAAAAGTGAATTATTGGGTTCGAAGAAAGTACAACCCTATTTCAAGGTGTTGTGTTTTTTTTTTGAGTATGTTGGTCTCAAAAACTGCAAAAATATTGCATTTTCTGCCCTCTAAGCTAGTCACAGGGTACAATGTTGCCCGATAACTCCTTCCTTTTTGTATGTGCTTGTTTTTCCATGCTAAGCTAATTTTAATGCGTGCTGCAAGTGAACGGTACAAGAGTCTGAGAAGAGAGGAAACCCAACTATTTAGACGGAAAAAATGCTAGTGGCAGCAGAGGGAGAGTAAAAAGAACGAATAGTGCAGGATGAATAATGAATCCCGAAAAGTTTACTAGAGGTTAAGAAGATCGAATAACGGGCCGAATAATGGGCTGCCCTTCTGCAAGGACGAGAATGGGAATCTGGTTGAGGGACCACTTTTCATCACTACTCAGCTCAAATTCTTCGACTGAGGATCAGGACGTAATGGTTGTGGTAGACAGTGTAGACCAACAGCGTTGACCAACAACAAATCAGCAGTGAAGGTGGGGAAAGACCTCACCGAACCATTCTGTACCAAGCGAGGACTGAGACAAGGCGACACACTTTGAGCAACCTCTTGAACATCGTAATGGAGACACTGAGGAGAAAAGCTGCAGTAAATACGAACAAGACTATTAACACGAACAGCCACGTCAGTCGTATGCTGACGACATAGACACTATTGGACGAAATTTGCGAGAGGTTACTGTAGTATTTTCAAGAATCGAAAAAGGGATCAGGGAAGGTCGGTGTTGCTGTTAATGAGGCAAGACAAAAATTGATGATGTCAACGAATAGAGAAACCTCTCGACTTGGTCCGCACTTGAACGTCGACATGGGATTTAATTTTGAAGTGGTATGTGAATTTTTTTTACCCTGGATCCGCCGTAAACAGGCTCAACAACGTCATCCTGGAAATAAAGTTAAGAATTGTACTTGCAAATATATGCTATTTTGGGTTCAGCAAGCAGTTTAGGGACAAAGCCCTCTGTCGACAAACAAAAGTCCAGCTACACCAAACGCTCAAATTACCTGTCCTGACATATGGCTCCGAAATCTGCGTCATATCACAAGCGGCTGAAAAACACCTGGGGGTAGAGAGAAAAATGCTCCGTAAAATATATGGTCCTGTGAAAGAAAAAGGCGAGTACCGACGTCGTTGGAACTAAAAGCTATATCACCTATATTCTGACGTGGACATAGCTAGGCGAATTAAATTAGGTCAATTGCGTTGGCTAGGCCATGTTATCAGAATGGACAAAAAAAGGTTTTCGATAACGTACCCGATGGAAGCAGGAAAAAAGGACGACCGCTGGAATGATCAGGCAGAAGAATCCTTCCGTTTCCTTGGTGTTATCAACTGGCGAGAAAAGGCGAACGATAGAACCAGTTGGAGACATACGTATGTTGAAATTTGTTTAATTCATTTGTTTAATTATTATGTGTACGAAATCTGACCTCATGAGTTTGAAAACTAGTCAACAAAAGTAAGCCAATTTTCTACCTTTTATGTGGGGCGCTAAGCTATTTTAAGCGGCTTCAGTTTAAATTGCTTAATTGCAAACAAAAAACTACCAATTGTGTTGGCACTTAGTAGACCCTAAAAAGATAAAGCTTTGAAGGTTTGATGGAAACATTTTTTAAATGGTTTTAGAAGCGAAATCACTATTAGCGAAAATTGTTCTTGTCGCTAAGTCTTCGCAAAGGGCTTCATATTAAACAGGCGAATATTTGAGCAACCAATGTAACGAAAACACGCCTAATGACTCCAAGACTGCTAATAAAAATGAATCTAATGTATGCTGCCAATCTGACTGTCAGAGTCACAACTGAACTTCATTTTGACACAGTGTGTGTTGATTGTTAAAACGATGACACATGATTAATTTTGAATGCGAGTGTGTGTTCGTGTATAGAGGACAACCATTTGTCAGTGCAACAGCAGCAGTAAAGAAATGTACATCTCTCCACGACGCCAGTGACATAGAGCAATATCAATTTTGGGAGGCTGGATGATTCATTCGCCAAATAGTTAAAATAAATGAGTATAGTCGCACCAAAATGCGGTTGAATATAGGTTTCCTTTAGGTTATTCTTCGAAATAAAATTAACAATCAAGTATATTTATATGTTTTACTTAGTTACTTCTGGTGATTAAATAACTTGAGTGAAATGTGACATGGATTGAACTATTTTTTTTGGGTAACATATAAAGAAAGAAGCGGATATAAAATGATATACACAAGATAATTGGATATATTAGAAACTATTTTTAGCGTTAAAAATGACATGTTTAAATATTGTGTTGATTTTTATAAATATAACACAAAGGCACTTTGTGGTACTTATGTACATGCTAGAGTCTCAATTGACACTTCAGAAATATAATCACGTATCTCTTGTACGTGTGTTGGCACTGTCTGAAGAATAGACAAATATGTTTCATATCCTAAGGACGTCAGTGAAAGTGACTGCAGATTTGTAAGCCTATTCTACATAAGTGTGGGACTGTATGACAATTTCTATTTGTAATTTCGATGAATGACCTTAGGCACTTGTTCACTTACCTATGCTTTTCACGTTTCCTAGAAAATCATAGAGATGCGTGAAATGCTTTTAAACTTTAACAGTGGCATGATGTGACAAAGAAGGTAACTAGACGCAATTAAATGTGGTGTTTATTGAAATCTATTGAGAGGTGGTGAAGTTTATCACATTAATATTAGTATTCCTAAGTAAAAGTGTACAATTTTTTTACTATATTTATTCTACAAGTTAATATAAATTAATTAATTGTTAAAATCCCAGGTGAATGTTTTGTCTAGAAGTCAGTATATTTCCTTAGTACCATGTCGCGCAGTGGTCCCAAATACTAATTCAGCCGGAAAATAAGTCATAACTTGCTTTGCAGAAGACGTATCGAGATAAACCTTTGTACACTGAAAGTCAGTCTATGTTGCTTTTCTGAAAGCTAGTCTAGCGGACTAGTCACAGTGTCAACAAGTGCCAGTAACTGCTATCCTTGTACGAATTGTACTCCTTAGAAATTGTAGAAGGAGGTTGCAGACACAAAACGACTAAACGCAATTGATAACTTATTTATTTATCAAGCTAGACCTAGCAAATTTCTACAAACCAATTTCTACTCAACCAATATAACTTTCCTTTACTTCCTATGGTAGCTTTTTATCATAGTGTGATTATCACCATCCCTGGTTATCCTTCAGTTAGAACTAACTACCAGCTACGGATGCCAGTTTGTTTTGAATTTGAAATTATTAACTGTAGTTTTGATCTAACCGAACACAGTGACAACGACCATCATTGTTTCTTATTCAAAGTTAATGTTATGTAATAAATTATGTTTTAATTAAAAACAATTATTTGCCCTACAATATAAATTTAATTTTTATACAAATTATATATTTTATTTTCCCATACTATGTTATTGTATGTTTTTCCCTTATCACGTTCTGAACATTACAATAAAACATTCTTCCACTTACAAAAAATATTACTTTGTTTCTGTAGAATACACAGCTATGCCACGTATTTGTGCTACAGTGACAAGCAGCTCAATACAATTCGCTATGACTTCTTTGCACTTAACGCCTTCCTACTGTTATAGCAATAACATAGCAAATAAAAAGAGGAAAAACAACAAAATTATAACAGAATAGGATTTTACATTGAGTGACAGCTTAATTATATGAAACATAATTAAAATATTACTATATTTATAGTATGCTGGGAAAGGCACTTAAGTTTATTCAGTCTCCACTTTATTTATTTGTTTTATATTAGTAAAGCGTAATTGACTTAAATATATGTGTTATTAAATATATTTAAGTTTAAACAACCAATCATTGAAAGATATGGTATTTTACACGCTTCTGTGTATCCCTCAATAAATCAAAACTCCAAATCTTTGTTGGCGTTTCTTTTCAATTCTCAACTTTTCTTCAAGAATCTTCTTCTGCATTTTGTAAATCCTTATTTTGGCACATGAGTATCCTATTGTTGGTACATTCATTACTCTCGCAATCATTCCAAAAGTGTGAACATCACTCCACTCGTTGATAAGCGGATATCCTCTTTTGTGCTGCGTACTTTTGAGCGCAGGTTAGCTGGCACTTCTTAAAGCAGCTGTTGACGATTCCTGTTTAAATGCGCAGTAAATTTTTGATACTTAATATCCGTTTCTTAAGGATACACAGTTGCTATTGAAGAACTGTTAATACAAAGGATTCTCGAAAATTCACGTAGGATTTAAATTTCATGCCAAGTGTATGCCAAAGAGTTGAAGCAAAAATACAGCATGACAGATGACCGTTCTTAATTAGTAAAATGGAACTCTATGATAAAGAACAGCCCGTTTTCCTTAATGAGAAATATTATAAAACTAAACCCCTTCGAACAAAAACATTTTCACCAGTGTGTCTCATCTTTGTTTTTTTTTTTTAATCGAGCGAACCCATCGCCGCCACTCTTACCCGCCCCTACCGACCGAGAGGGCCACGTCCCCATAACCTGATGACAGCGTACACATTATAGACCGGCCTATAACGGGAGAGCAAGGATCATAAGTTCACACATTGCAACCAACTACAGAAACTCTTCACCAGTTGGTATTACACTAACATAAATAAGTATAAAAGTATGTACATCACGAGATATTAATATAACAGACTTCATAATAAATAATAATTACGAGCAAAACGAAAACCAAATTATAAATCAGACAGACAAACAGATAGTAAGGATAAAGTAAATTTACATATGTAAAGGAATATATAGCACTAATGCAATCGGTTCAAATGAAAAATTATCCTAGACTTTGTAGTTTCCCAACTACCAGTGAAATCAATAAACTGACAAAGCTCATTAAAGTCACGACACATTCTCCTAACTGGATCAAAGGACGCATAATTCGAACGCTGAAACTCGATGTGAATGAGTTTATAGTACCTCGTGGGTCTCAATGAGACATTTATGAAAATCTTAGATAACAGAAATTCAGAACATATACATCCATCAATGATCTTCAAAACTGTAATAGAGTTTATCATGGTACGTCTACTACTAAGAGTCGGCAATCTGATCAATGCTAGTCTACTGCTATACGAAGGAAGATTATGGTTCGGGTTCCATTGAAGGTTTCTCAGACAAAAAATGAGGAACTGTTTCTGGACCGATTCTATCATATTAACATACAAATTGTACTGGGGGTCCCAAACAACAAATCCATATTCGAGAATAGGGCGGACTAGTGAAGTAAAAAGATTTTTCGTAACATAGGGATCTGAAAATTCCTTTCCCCAACGTTTAATAAAGTTCAGAATGCCAAAATCCTTATTTACCATCGTAATTATGTGGGTGTTGAAATTCAATTTTCTGTCCAAGAGAACACCAAGATCAACAAATGAATCCACCGATTCAAGAACATTGGCACCTAAAATGTGTTTTGCCGAAAAGAATGATGACCTAGAGAACAGCATATGCTTACATTTCGCAAAATTAAACTCCATCAAATTGGTTTCCCACCACGTCTGGAAAGTAGACAAATCCCTCTGAAGTAAAGTATATTGACAAGGATCCTTGTAAGAAAAATAGATCTCCACGTCATCAGCGTACATTAACAATTCAGAGTGCATTATGGAGGCGGGTAAGTCGTTAATGAATAACAAGAATAGAACCGGGCCAAGATGACCGCCCTGAGACACACCAGATGATACAAAAATAGATCTTGAGAATGATCGGCCAAATGATACTATCTGTTCTCGGTTCATTAACTAAGAACTAATCCAGTTCAGCATGTTACAATTAAAACCCATCGCCCCTAGAATATATAATAACAAATTGTGGTTAACTTTATCAAAAGCCTTACTAAAATCGATAAAAATCACATCAGTTTGATCTCCATTAATAAAGCCGTCAATAATAGAAGAGGAAAACTGAAGCAAATTAGTCACGGTGGAACGACCCTTCCGAAAGCCACATTGACATGGATCTAAAATAGAGGAAACATGATGAGAAATTACCTCTGTGACTAACTTTTCAAAAAGTTTAGGAATGGCACTCAATTTTGCAATTCCCCTATAATTTTCAACATTTACTAAACTACCAGATTTGTGAAGAGGGATTATATAAGAGCTCTTCCAAAATGACCCAACTTCAACGAAGCGTTAAATGAGAGAGTCAACGGTAAGCTGAGAGAATTCGAGCAGTATTTCAACATAGAGTCCGGGATACCATCAGGACCAGCTTTATTCGAGGCTTTCAATCTGATCAAGCTATCTAGCAACCACGAAGAATTTACGACGGGTGCATCAACCGGAATGGTAGAGCGGACAGTGTACGGGTATGAATAAATAGATGCGAGATAGAATCATCTGAATAATCAATAATGTTCATTTTGATCCTACAAGGTGTGGAAGAGGAAATGCGCTTCAAGTTAAAAATCAAAAGAATGATTTTGGGGTTCCGTTTAAAATTAGCCTTCAACTTATTCAAATATAATCTGTAACTCTCACGAGATTTAGAGTTATATCTACTCCTAGCAACAATATACTACCTAGCATACATAGTCTGCTAGCAGTCCAGATTTTTTATACTTTTTCGAACATCTATTCCTTACATTCGTAAGACTGTTTAGAGCCCTGGAGGACCATCGTGGACCAGTGTTACCCATTATATCCCTCTTGGGTACAGACTTAGAAATATAGCCATTAATAATATTATAGAAATCATCCAAGGCGATTTCAAATTCAACAGCATTATCACGCTGACATATACTACGCCAGTCGGTATCAAAGATAAGATTATTCAAAAGAAGAATAAAGTTCGCACGTGAAAAGCATAGTCCAACATAGGACGAAGAGTGATTGCAACCAACCTACATGGTATCATATGTATAATTAATTCCCAGCGTTGGATGGTAACTATCCTCAGGAGAAATTAACGGATCAATTCGAGAAATATCAAAGTTGTTAAAATCATCCACTAAAACTAGATCAAGGACTCGATTCATTGAATTGGAAATGTCGTTCAATTGAATCAAGCCAAGTTCGGAAATATGCGTAACAAAATCAGATGGCCAATAACATGGTGTCATTGGAGTCAGAGAATTGGTGTCGGGTAACGACACCCATGTCACAGACGGCAAGTTAAAGTCACCAAATACTAAAATACGGTCCTTTCTACTGGCTAACGCAATAACTTTTGCAATAGCGTCAATATGCTCTTGATATGCCTCAAAGCATGAAGATGGCGGTATATAAGAACACGTGACAAACAATTTAAAATTGCCTAAATTAATGGTCACCATACCACAATAAATTCAAGATCGTCAATATCACCAATTGTAACCAACTCAGAAGATAAGGAATTTTCAATTGAGATTATAACGTCTTGATAACGTCATTAGTCGTCAACATTGTCACATTTGGCGTTCCAAAATATAGGAGTTACCTTGTGGGCTGTTAATGTAAACTACTCACACACTAACATTTAAACTAACAAAATCGGTTGCAAAATAAATCCAAATGTAACTGCCATTTGCCAGGTCATTACAACTATTCCACAGTAAAAATGCAATATTGTGTGTTATAGAAAAAGCTTAACCTCGAAGCACTGCAACTATGCGAGAAAGTATGTTGAAAAGAAAAACAAGGGAGAAAAGAGCTGCCTAGTCTTGTGTCGGCACACTCTAGATTTTCAGTGTGTATTGATACTTAGGGGTTTCGATTGATACTATTTCATGTATGAAAATTTTCCCAAAGGAGTATGTATATATGCAATTGATGTTCTACCCGTGGTATCAATTCAGATACAGTAATCAGAAATCTGTTCGAATCGAGTTATGCCAGTAAGTGTACTTTCCTAAATTGTATGTTATTCCCACCAAACCAACCGATTTTCACTTGGAAATTTTTCTGACTTTGTGAGCTGGTAGTATGAACCACTCATACATTAACACGCAAACTAGCAAAATTCAAGAACAAGAATAATTGACTCAAGCGAAATACTAATTGGTGTCAATTGTATTTATTTATTTCATAATTTTTGCGCAAATTTGTTCATTCAAGTTCTCGTGCAATTGACTCAATTAAAAAGTAATCTGATCGGATTTTTGTGTTCAAACAAAGTCCTTGTTGTGTGTAGTTTCATCACACACTGCAAAATATGTACGCAACCTGTAAAAACAATAAATGGTTTCCCATTACATCCCATGAAGAAATTGGGGAGAGCTTCTCACAACCAGTGAGCTGTGCGCTTTATAGTTTTATACTCACTGATTGGGACCTACAGTTTTACACCGGTTCCGAATGGTATTTGACTAAGAACTCGATAGTGTCGCCGTCACTAAGCGAGGCGACCGTCGTCGAAAGAAAGTTTAAGGTCATCGGAGCAGGGATCGAACCCAGAATCTCATGTACAAGAGGCGCGCACAGTAACCATTGCACCACCGATGGCCGATGGTATACAACCTACAGCTCTGACATTTCAAGCACTTGACATGAAATTTTGTCCACTTTCATTTGCTACCAAACACGGATATTGAATATAAATTCTTAGTTAAGGATAAATCACAGTTTTTTACTATTCTGACCCCGTGTGCGGCAATCACAAAATCTCTTTAGAAACCCACGCGAAAGCATCTTCTAGCTGCGCTTGGGTTGCCCTATCTCAACCTGCCTTCCTAAAAACTTTGAAAATGCTGTTGTTACAATTAAATTTGCTTATCTTTTGTGAAATCAAATTTAAATTTAAATTTTAAAATTAAATTGCATACCTGGTTATGACAACGGATTCTAGTAAAAAAAAATATACGTGTATCGGCGTTTTAAAAGTTTACGTCTGCATTTTTTTCAAGGGGATGCTTGTGAGAAACCAGGTTAATTTTTTAAATTATCATATGCATTATTTTGAGCACCAGTTGGCAACCGACTCTGTTGAACAAATCGAATAGTTTTATCAAACATGTGCACTTATTCAAGAGCGCTATAAACAGAAAAGTACTCATTCTCTTGTAGCTCTCATATGCTGCACATTGTTTGATATCGGCATAGAACTACCAAGAGCTAAAGAAAAATAAATTCTTTCTTAGATACTCAAATTTATACTGGTCTTTCATTTATAGATAATCTCTTTTGTTCGGCGACTTTTTGAAATTTTACGTACAACATTTTTCCAATACACACCAACCCCCTAGAATGCAGTTTTGTGGGACATTTTAGCGTTAACTCGGAATAAGTACGAAATTATCCCTTAAATGGATTTTAAGTTTTGACTTATCTTGGGCATTTAAGATTTGTATTGAACTTTGGTGTGTTAAGTAACTTATGGTAGAATTTTATGGGAAATATTTTTTTTTTTTTTTAACATTTTAACCCATTACACCCGAGGTTTAGGGGTGTTTTTTACCTGTTTCCACAAACAGAACAAAAAAGACCCATATATTGAGGCTTAAACTTTTCCGCAAAAATGTTTCCCATAAATTTGTACATACAATTGCGGGACACATTCTACACCTGAAATGTGAGGATATCATGCAGGCCTACTTAGATTTATCATAATAATTTGCAAAGGAGGGAAATTTAACACGCACTATAAAAAAATGAGACGTAAACTTTCAAAGAGCCGATACACGTATATTTTTGCCAGAATCCGTTGTCAGAACCAGCCAGAATCCGTTGTCAGAACCTTATTATTTTCCGAAAAACTTGCATTTTGTTTCACAGTGCAATAGGATTTCTTTAACAATTTTTCTTTTTGGCGTAGAATACGTCTTACCTTACGGTATAGGGAGTCATGTCAGATTGTTATTGTTGTAATCTTTATTTCATTGATTATTAGGAAACGGTGAGATACCTTTTTTTAAAAATTTTCTCAAATGAAAATTGTTTAAACACATACACTCAAACATATGTGTGGTGTTTGGTTGAGTGTTTGAGTTTATAGCGTGAACACAAACTATGCTGCTGTTTCAGTGTGGACACAAACCTTCGGCTGTTGTTTTGATTGATGAAATATTGAAATTTCGTATATTTACTTATGATTTAAGTGAAACAAAATGTTAAATGTGAATTTGAATTTAACATGGATATATAATTATAAAAAATATATGAAAAAATTAATTCATACATTTTTATGTTAAATGAAAGTGCTGCCAAGTAAGCAAAATAACAATGCTGCTTGATGCTGTTTGACAGCAGCTGACAGTTGACGTTTAGTAAATTAAAATATAAACTACTAATCAAAATGGCACCTACACGTAATACAAGAAAGCAACGAGTGGTTGTTATGCAGAGAAATAAATACTCAGGTAAGTTTTGTGTTCCCTTGTTCCCAAATTGATTTGCGTCTGTTATTTATCATTTATCCTTATTCTTTTAATTTAAAAACATATTTATCCTATTTTTCCTACCTAAGCTTATGTATATTATCAAAAGTAACTATCAAATAAATAAATTCATTTGCTTATGTTATTTATCATTTATTGTCATATATGTTTTCTGTCTTATCGGATGGCGTATTCTACGTTAAACTTAATGGCCTGTCTCTGACACAGCCTGCAGTGACAGTCCGTGGCCGAAGGCCTCGGACAACTGTCTGCTGTTTTGTTTTGTTTTAACTTTAACTTTTTCGTTGTTGTAGAGCAAATTACTTTTTAGGTGGCAGCGATATAAAACTTACACGCAGGTATTAATGACTTTGAAGAAGTTTTCTCACTCCTTGGCAAAATGTTTTTATATATATGTATATTTAGTTGTTAAATATCACATGCATTTATTATTGCGTGTATGCGTGTGAAATTTATAAAATTAATATCTATATAAAAATATTTAGCCGAGGTGTGGGAAAACTTCTACAAATGTGAAAACGAATCATTAAAAAAAACCTCTCTACATAATACAATAAGAATTGCCTTGACCAATTTCCATTGACCTTTGCGTGATATTCGCGCCTGTGATTGATGAATAGCGAAAAGCAATACAAACACAGTAAATCACTTCCCAAATATATCTGATTCAAACTTAAAACAAACAAATGTTGTTATTATGTTTTCGTTAAAGTTAAGCAAATTGCAAACACAAATACAAATTATTTAATTGGCATAACGGAAGTGTGCAATATTGCGTGCCTGCTAATAAATTGTTGGTATTTCAAACAGTAAATGAATGTATATTAAAAAAAAAGCAAAATATTATCAATTATAAACTTTCATATCGCCGGTTGTTAATTAAAAATATATTGTTAGTTATCAATCACAGAGAAAACTGGGCGTTATCTTCATTCTCTCCCAAACAACACCAAAATGCAGGATGAGACCTGGTATAGCCATCACACACCAAGGCTTTCTCTACAATAATTCCTGCATAAAATAAACAAAAAATCAATTCAAGTTTAAAAATGATACCCACCACTAGCCCAGCAAAGGTACTGGTACATCCTGCAAATTTTCAATATCTGAATGTACTATCTTCCATAAAATCAATATGGGATATAAAAAAGGTAGGCCATGTAAAATTTGAAGTTTGAATCCCCTGCTATTTCTAACCAGATGGTCAATTGGACATTTATGAAGCGAGAAAATCTTACTCAAAGGTTAGGGATTTACAAAATGGGTTGCTTTACGCTTAAAGAAAATCGAGAAATATTAGAAACTTTCTTCCAAAGTTCTGAGTCTTCAACTCAAACTGTAATACGAAATAAATTCGATACAAATATAGTGCCGTCAGTGCAGTTTGTGGATCAACTTATGAACAAAAGAACTCATGTACGAGTTCGCCCAGTGCGTTTAGTGGAAAATATTGCCGCTGCAGCTGAAAGGCTGCTCGAAAAATCTTGCATAAATTTTACATTTCTTGAACTTCTTGCGCAGAATTGTGCATAAATGCCTCGGTATGAAGGCGTATAAAGTCCAATTAGTCCATGAATTGAAGCCTCGTGGCCCTGCGATGCTTTTTTGCTTTGTTGAATGGGCTAAAGATCGCTTCGCTGAAGATGAGCACTATTACCAGCAAAATCATCTTCTCCGGTGAAGCTCATTGTCAGCACGAGGGCTAAGAAACAAAATTGTTAAGAAACTAAATTGTCGCATTTGGGGCTCAAAAAATCCTCACGTCGCTGAGGAGAAGCCGGTGAATCTATAACGAGTGTCTGATTGGTGCCGTTTTTGCCATTGGTGCATAATTAGCCCATATTTCTTTGAAAATGAGCAAGGACCTGTCGCTACTGTCAAGGCTGAGCCTTACCGCGGCATGTTCAGTGATGTTTTGTTCCAAACTGTTGAAGAGGATGACATGGGTGGCGTATGGCTTCCACAAGACGGCGCTCTGTGCCACACAGCCAATGTTACAATCGAATTTACGATATCGTTTACGATATATAGACCCAAATAGCCGAAAATGTACTGCAAATTAGGGTAGATCGAATGTGGTCGTGGAACCCATTTCAACGATATTCTATTTCATTTCTAAATTTCATCGATGAGTCTGACCAATAAAGTCATAATTTTGAAAAAAAAAATTGTTGCCTGTAAAGTCGGTTTTACGGGCGAAGATTTTACGTGACAACGTCTTTTTCTCGGTAGAATATTTATTGATATGAATATAATTAAATTGCACAATAGGAGTGCAATGAACTCACTTGCCCAATGAGTGTTAGAACTCACGGGCGATGTTTTAACATTTATTGAAACTTATGGTTTAGGAAAATAGAAGTAATTTCAACACCATCTAGGTACCTGTGCGATTTCTATGAACACATTATCAAATGTGACATTATAAACAATAAACATATCCTTTATTATAAAATATAAACATTTCTTTTATTATAAAAAATAAACATTTCTTTTATTAAAAACAAAAGAAAATAATTTACTAACCAAAAAGTATTTCAATTCATCATATTCGCATATCGTTTTTAAAGCCGACCGCAGCTCTCTGTTTCGTTTTGGCTACCTAATTCATATGAAAATTTCTACACACAAACATACACTACACATATCATAAAGCCAAAAAACAAAAAACAAAAAAAAACAAAAAATAATACCTTATCCAATGCAGACTGATCTAAATCAATATTCATACACACGCAAATATATACACGCACATACATACTTGCTCAGTCGTCATATATGTATATGATGTGCCAAAAAACAAAAACACTCACACCACCGACCAACAGCCACTAGAAGCCAGCAAAGCAAATCGTTTCTGGCACACAAGTAAACACATTGCGTTTACTTGTGTTCGGTGACTCATCGTAACGTTACCGGGCGTTACACTTTTTCATAAGTGACTCCCAGCCGCAACCTAATTTAAGACGTTGTCACGTCAAAATATCTATTAGCTTTTTTATAGCGTAATTAAGTGCCAAATTTTGAATGTCTCACCCTTTTCACCCATTTGTCGTGAAATGATTAAAATTACCCTCTGTATTTCTACCATAAGGCTCATGTGTTTGAGGTGCAGAATGGAGAATTCTCCATTTGAGTGGGTCTTAACAAGATCTCTCTCGGAAGACAGGATGTCAGCTGTAGCAGATATTGGTTCTAACGGGCTTCGTATGTAGCGCTAAATTACAGTAAACGAGATGGTTGCAAAACTATATACTTCACCACAGCTTAAACATTACGATCGTCTCTATAAGTCACATAACAAACTCGTTGACCAAGAATGCTTTTGGTTTGGCGCAGAGTTTTGGTCGTAGTCACAATTCGGTAACGGCATGTTTACCTAAGTTATCAAGATTTTTTAAATGGTTTTAGAATTTTACAAAACTCAAACGCATCACTAATAACACTGTGGAAGTCGAAAAAACAGACATGGCAGGATATTATGGGTTTACCCTACTTTAGGTACAAGGAATTATGGTTCCTTACAATAATATGTTATATATTCCTTGAAAGATGTTATTCACAATTGCTTGGCACTACATCGGTCTGAAGATTGTCAAACTCTTATTGACAATATGCTTGCATCCTTCAAGAATGTCGACGTCAATATGACGTTAAAAATAAGTTTTTTCTACTATCATAAAGACCATCTCGGTTGTCAAATCCCTACAGAATGAGATGAGCATGGGGAAAGATTTCACCAAGTCGCTGCTCCCTAGAGCACTGGTATTGTGGAAAAAAACTTAATTCATTGTTGGCTGACCTGTGTTGGAATTTGGTGGTTGAATTTAAAGATGAGTAAATAAATATATTTATACAGTGAATGATGTTCTCTTGTTTAGCGAAAGCATCTTATTACTGGCAATTTGTGAACGGAAATCTTGTCAGTCGGAAAATTACATTTCTACCGATGTTCTGAATCAAAGAGTCCCAAATACCTGGTTTAAGAGGTAAGCTTTGTTCCCAACACTTGAAGCCCAAAACGTTTGAAACAACTTTGTTGAAGAAACTTTACTACTACAACCAAGTGAATATACGTTAGTGGCTGTCAAAAGTAAATCAAAATCGAAAAATCAAAAAGAATCTACTGCATTTGTCAAAATTAAAAAAAAAATTGTATGAAACCGTCATTGTAACTCAAAAACCCAATGATGCGAATTGCGGAAAACCCGTCCTCTCTGGCCTTGTCCTAGAAAATTGTTCCCATAAACTATCACAGTGTAATAGTTGAATTTTTTGTAATATTTATATGGGTCGTTAAGGGGCGCGTGTTTACTCGTCTGTATTTTCAACAGCTAACAACAATTTTACCAACCTTTTTCATTGCGTTTTCATCCAAAATATTAATAAGCTCATTTTGTCTACTGACACTTGTCGTTATATTAAATGTTTAATGTTTCACAAGTTCCAACATAATGAGCAAATGATATGGTTGTCAATGCTTATAGTTAATGGTCCACATAAGTGAAAAGGCTACTTGAAGGAACTGCAACGCAGCGGAATCGCTGACAGCTCATACATGATTACAATAATTAAATACAATTTTTAACATATGACAACACACGTACGTTCATGCTTATGTAACTGAAGACAAAACGCACCTAAGCTTGCTAAAATTATTACAATGCAACACCAGTTGACAAACCTGGTGATGTTTGGAATATGTATTTCCCTTTAAAGTACACAGACGTATACAAACAGATTATGTTTTACTCGACTTACATGGATTCCATTAAAAGGTTACGTGATTGCTTACACGATGTTTGGAAATATGTATTTCTTTACTCTGCATCACGCAGTGTTAATTACATCACACATCACAAAGTCAGACGGACAGGGGAAAAGGCACACAAGTTGTGTCTTAGCGGAGACTTGAAGCTGCGCGAAATTTGAGCACAAAAAAAAACAGCTATAATTACGAAATTTGAGGTGCTCATTCATCCTGCTGTAAAAGAGCATAAAGTAAAAAAGAGATCAATGACGCCGTGAAAAAAATTATGATCCAAATTATTCAAAATATATTTTTCTATGTATGATCATCAAGAGAATCTGTTTGAGCCCAACATAGTAATCGAAACTTTAACGAAATACACTAGTCACCGAAACTTCTCAGTATCCTCGTATACAAAACTTTGACGTTTCCCTAATCACCTCTTCACTACACATCTTTAGAGATCAACCTGAAAAAAATGTTTTTAGTGCACGCTAATTCACTGCCAAAAAAACGTATTAAATAAAATATTTCGAAGTACAACATGTTATGGAATTAATAAATGGATGGAATTAATGTTTGTTTTAGCCACAAAATCCTTTACTCAAAGCTTAATTACTACTGCCATTTTCACGGCAGCCTATTGGTAAAATCTGTTCAGTTAAACTGTGTAAATAATATTATAATTATTATTTTCAGCAAGGATATTAAATATACACAGAAACTCCTTTTGTAACTTTTATATTAACTCTTCGTTACAAACTTGCCTCTAAATTCAGCTCTTAAAAATGCTGTCGGATGTCATGAAAAGAAAGGGCGAACCACAAATAGTATTTCTATGTACTTTGGAAAGTTTCCAAAAGATGTTCCAAAAATGTGCACTGCAAACAATCTTGTGGACGTGATCAAATAAGTTACCACAACCCAATTGGACATAACAGTGCAATCCAATAAAAGGAACGACAGCTGCATTAAAGATATTTATATTCTTGTTAAGATTTTAGTCACAACACGAAAATGATTTCATTGTAAATAGAACGACCAAATTCCTAGAGACACATCTTACAATTGTACAAATAGAAGAACGGTGCACGTGGTTGGTGAAACAACCCAGTCGAAAATTTTGCAACGACAAATAAATATAAATTGTTTAGTTCGAAATTGTTTGAAAACTTCAAAGCCATATAAACGACCTGTAGTTGACAAATGATGAAGACTTCCTCTATACAGATACATCATTGGCTTTAGTAACATTCAGCTATGTGAAATCAGTAGGACGGTTTTACATAGATTGTCAGTCGCTTAGAAATTTAAAACACCTTAGACAAAACTAGTGACATATCATGAAGATGTCTTGTATGAATTGTCATTACTTAATGACATTGTCCTTAGGAAATACTACTGAAAACGTCTTCAAGACAATTAATCCAAATGGGAAATGTCCAGTTGGAAACTTCCATAAAACTTTCAATGTTTGAAGAACAACTTTTCAAGAAATTACCTTCACCTAAAACATCATTCCGGTGTTTCGACGAATTTGAGTCATACATAATTCTTCAGATGACTTTGTGTGCCTTTAAAACAATCAATTTGAAGTGAGTCTGCTTAATCATATTCCATAATAAATATTAAGATTATACCAACTTGTGAATTTGAATTAAGTTTGCTTTTCATCCGTTTTCCGTCGTTTCAGTAAATGCATATAATTTGTAAGGTGATATCCTTGGAGTTGTGTATTTATATTTAACAAGTTTCTTTACACATAATGCTTTGGGATCGATTTAGAATCTTGTCACTACTTGTGTGAATTCTTTGAAGAAATTATTGGCGTATTCGTCACTCAATAACCATGATGGTCCACCTGAAATCAGGGGTGGAAATGGGCATTGCCATTTCAGTAATAACCGAAATTATTTTGAGTAATTTTTTACCACAGAGTACTAACATTTCAATATTTTTTATATATTTTTAATTTTTACTTGCAAATTAAATGAAATTTTTATTTGAAATGCAGCTGAGTCTATTCAATTTTGACGTCTGCCCGTCTCTATTCGTAAGCCCTTTATTTCCAACTAAAGCTAGGAACGTTTTTTGTTCGGATATAATATTACTTGTGAATGAAGTGTGGTATATTTTTATGATAGTTGTTTAGTGTATCAAATTTGTCATGGGAGGTACCATGATATTTTAGTGGAGTAAATTATATCAAAAAACGTAAATTTGTACCAAATTTGCCAACCCTGCCTGCAGCAGCAATCAGTCAATTAAGAGATGGCTAATTGAGTCAGACAAAACTTCCAAACCTATTCACTAAATAATATTGGCAATTACATGCTTACATCGATATAGCATTTTAGCAAAAAATAAAAAAATAAATGGTTTCCCATTACATCCCTAGAAGGAATCGGGGAGAACTTCTCACAACCAGTGAGCTGTGCGCTTTCTAGTTTTATACTCACTGATTGGGACCTACACTTTTACACCGGCTCCGACCGGTATTATTGAGAAACATTTTCATGGCTAAATACTCGATAGTGTCGCCGTCACTATGCGAGGTGACCGCCGTCGAAAGAAATTTTAAGGTGGTCAGAGCAGGGATCAAACCCAGGATCTCCAGTACAAGAGGCGCGCACACTACCCATTGCACCAACGACGGCCACTTAGCATTTTAGCAACTGTCGTTATTAAATATCTTAACAAAAATTCTGATAGATTTGACAATAATATCAATTCATTAGTTATTGTATTTCGCTTTTCTCAAATGTGTTTTACCCTTTACATGTCTTTCCTTTCATAAGTCCTTTCTGTTCATTGAAATATCCTCAAATAATGGTTTCCTCATTAAGCAATTATAATTAATGAACATCCCGTTACTGAAAGTAGAAATAAAAGGAAAGCTCAACAAATACAATTGGAAATTATTGCACGCCGGCGAGGTAGAATTGAATGCAAGATAAATAAGAAGTGAATTTAAAAAAAATTAATTTATCTCTAAAACGTAGAAGCTGTAAGTATACTTTTATCCACCTTTTAACATCAACAGTGACTATAATGTTAAATTCCTAAACAGGATCCTAAAGTTTCCTGTTACTATTTATTTATATATTGTTTTCCGCCGCAAAATATCCCAACGGGATTATTTTTATTTATTCGTCCTTTTTATTGATATTTTCCTATTTTATTGTCGAAGGACAAGGACATTATATTATATTAATAGAGATATAGGTTTTTATAAAAGAATTTTTGCAAATGCATCCTCATCATTCGTAGCAAACCGTATTGCTATTTCAGATCCAGCCGCAGAACTTCATCGGCGGTTGTTTGGAATGCTCCTTTCGAAAAATTCATCACACTACATGCAAAAATAACTTATCTCAGTTGATAATTCTCCGATATGCAAGTATTCGAAAAATATCGCAAGCAAACTACACAAGGAAGCATTTCCAAAAATCTTCTTTCCATCTCCAAAGAACCATCGGTCCCCATTTTGTTGTTTGTGCTGTGCAACAACTTTTTGGGCGGTTAATGATTGCTTTGCAGAATGCAAGTCTTAGGTGAGTATATTTTAAAACCCCGGAAAGGCAGACCCTTTCTAAGTCTCACTATTTTGTATGACCTGATAACATTTTTATTTTGAGCTGAAATAGTATTTGAAAAATTTTCCCATAACCTATGTTTGTCAATACAGTAGCACACTATCTAAATAAGATGCGTTCAGTGAAATTCAATGAGACTATTTTTCGTCGAATATTTCAATACTTTATCTCGATTCCTTACTTGTCGTTTTCGTCCTTATTTCGAAAAATTCCAAAGAGGTACGTTTAAATGAAGCTGTTTGGCATTCAAATGTTCCACGAAAGTATTGTTTAGGAATTGTCTGTAGGGGTTTTCAAAGACACGAAATCGATATCTTCAACTTTAGCCTGTCTTGTTGGTCTTTTTTCAAAGTAATATTTAGATAGCGACCTCGAGTAACCAAATTGAGAGATTAATGATTACCTTTTGGTTTTAGAATAGGCAGTGGAAAATAAATATGGGGCATTTGTATAGGTTACGAGTCCTTTTCGTCCTTTTTCAAAATAGTTTGGAATTTTAACTCTAAACTCAATAGTCATCGAAGTGATCAGATTAAAATATTCAGTAGAACAATTCTTAATTATCAACCAAACTCCGGTAAAACCGATAATCGTATCTAAAGCCAAAGTGGTAAAATGTCATATATTTCCGTATGTATTTATATATTTTGAAGAGAAATATTAGCGTAACGAATGGGTGTCTGAGTAAGAATGTACCTTTTAATTTTAAGATATAAACACGTATTTTTTGAGATAGTTGTGATATTTTTTATTGGATTGTAAAGAAGACATGTTCCGACTGAGTATGGAATAAAATATCCGTCAAATGGCCCCCATGGCTCTGATGACAGGCCATTAATCATTTCATGAAATTTTCCATGACTTTTTCTTAGAGATGCGGCTGTATCTAATCGATGAACATCAACTATATAAAATAAATATATTTGTGGGTGAGTTTGCGAAACAGTGAGACAAACCTGTGAATCAAATGAGATTTTTAAAAAATGAGGTACTTTATGGAATATTTATGTAAAATACAGTCAAATGGGGAAGACAAATATGCATGATAAAGATTTCAAAATGACGTCGTGAAAAAAATGTTCTGTCAAAATTCTAAAAATATTTTTTCTATTTATGTGTTCATCATGGCACGTCGCACAATGTGATTTCTTCATACAAGCCGCGGCAAAAATTAGAAGGAATCGAGCTAGGGCTTTGAAATTTCGCACACATCTCTCATATTGCTAAATTAGAAAAAAAAAAGTTTTTGTTCCAATCCGCCCGCAACCACGCCTACCTCCCATATAACGCAAAATAAAAAATCGTTGTATTTTCCTCATTTTCATTTCTATGTCAATAAAAATTACTACCAGTGCTTGCATTTGAGTCCTCAATTACATTAAAAATTTAAGTGCCACGCTCAACGCCCATATACACATTTTCATTTTTCAAAATTTTCGAAAACACAGATATAATTCTTTGTAGTTTGTGTTAGATGTAAATCAACACTTACATCTATATAAATAACTAAAGCCTAATATGTTAGCTGAATATTTGCGAAAAAATGAGGGACCATAGTTTACCGTTTTTTTTTTAATTAACCAATCATTCCAAATAAAAGTCACATTTGTACTATAAAATTAACGAAATTTATTAATTTTTCAGCATTTCTCTGTGCATACTTTTAGGGATATGATATACAGCTGTAAAAAAAAAACTTTAACTAACGTTTCTATTATCGACAGCATTAAAACACATATGCCTAAAAGTATACACCATTTTATGTGGTGTTTTGTAAAAAATTTGTTGAAAAAAACTAATAATTTATTTCTCTTAATTAAACAATTCTCTACAAAACTGCATCATTACATTTTTGATATTTGACACTCGAAAAAGGGTATTTTTCCGGCAAAATCCCTCTGTGCGTCGTTTTAACCCCCATATTGACCAAAAAAAGAATTTTTTTCGAAAATGTACTAGGAATCAAAACATCAACGGCCGGTAGTACCCTCGTAAAAAAAACGTTTGACGTTTCCGTAATCACCTCTTCATTACGCGTCATCTGAAACACCCCCCTCAAAAAAAGTTTTCAGTACAAATTGTAAAGCCAAACCAATGAATTTTTTTGAGAATGCCCCAGTAACAGCTGGTACATGTAAGACCAATGCACACATTGTAACATTTATTCTCAATACCTTTGTTAACAGCATCTGCCAACATTATTCGTATGTAGAAGGCCTTCTCCATAATGCAGACATTGTATACAACTTGGTGGGCCAAATGTAAAACCATCTTCTCTGAATGTTTACATTGTGGATTAGAATTTCTTTGAGAGATTGTCTGTAAACTTTTTATTCACAGCGGACAAATATTAACATTTATGTGGATGCAATGAGCTCGTTCTCAAATTCTGTATAACATACTCGTACAGTCACTCTCTAATAATTAAAATCCACGTAGTTTTGGATTATGTGGGAGATTATCTGCGAGGTATTCTTCACTGTGAAAAAATATCAAAATTCATATTTGTGCACTGTACAAGTTCTCAAATACTGTACCATATTCAATCCCTCTCCGGTGATGAAAAACAATTTTTTGTCTATTCTTAGATGCCTATTCTACTGGGCAAGTTTAGGATATTACCCCTTAAATACTTCAAGTAATTTGGAAAAATTAATTTTGGTTTATAAATTTACGTATTCTTTGCACTACAATATGAGTAAACTGTAATTATAACAATTGCAATAAATTGTTTAAAGAACGACACTGATGTTATCGTTCAGTAAGGCGGAGGACTAGATATTAAAGTATAGTCTACCTTAGTGATGCTTCATCTCCCAAAATCACCTCAGAGAATGGACAGTAGGCGCGCTTTCTTTTTTTACATCGTAATTCTGCCATACCCAAAAATATTTGTTCCATTTAAATAAATTTGTTATATGAAAGTGGTTAATTCAAAGACGAAACCGTACCCGCAACCGACTGCAGCTGACGGCACAAAAGCTCCCTCAGCCAATCCGTCATCTTTAAATGAATGGTGTAATAAGAATACGAAAGCACATCTATGAAGTTATAAAAAGCTTCGTGTACATTACACACTAAAACAATTAGTGGCTACAACCGAAACTTTGACTTTCTAATGGAGTTGTCAGAGTCTTTATTGATTTTCAACTAACATTTTCCCTGGCTGTAGCTCAAATATCCTAAGATATCCCAACACAAAATATTGGAAATATTTGTTTGTATTCTCAATTCCATATAAATGTCATCAAGTCTCACAAACGTCGTGAATCACGTGAATGTGGGAAATACGTTTAATTGTTATGTAAATCTTCCGAGTGTATATAAAGGACAAATAAATTTCTAGGATTCAATAGAAGAGACATGTTTTCTACATATTTAAATGGGAAAAGAAGGAGATTCATTACAGCTTTTGCAACATTTGGTGTCAACCCATGTTTTATTTTAAATAGCTATAAAGCGGTCATTAGCATAAACATCTCTAGAAAATGTGAGACAAAATTATGATGACTATATAACGATGTCATCTTAAAAAGTTTGAAAACACGCACAGGATATTCACTAAATGAGAATAGGATAAGAATAATATTAAAAAATATGGTTGTTATATATGTAAATAAAAATATGTGTAAGTATAGTATGATGTCTTCATAAGGTTTAAGGCAACAACGTTTTTGACTGGGGATCTATCCCACTTCCAGTGTCTGTTGGCAAAAAAAAATCCTGTGTGGTATCAACAGTTATTATTTCTAATCGTAATAAGTTTATTATGCCGCACGCATAGTAGTGTAGATTCCAAAAAAAGGGTCAGAACTTTTAACCTACTGGTCACATCGTTTTCGAATGTACAAGAGATTGGTAAGTCAGGAGCCAGATTTGCATAACACTCTATTAGAACGTATATATTCTACGTCAAAGTGGACAACTTTTAAGGTCTTCATAGTTACAAAGAATCTAGTTTCTAAACCTTTAAGTCGACATTAATGATTATGTACTTGCACCGGGTGGGATACAAGTAACGTAATGATTTATTTAATGAATAACATGTTTCCTTCTAAATTTATTTAATAGGCATTTATTAAAATTTAGATTATTTTTTGGAAATATGTTCAAATAACGTTTAAAGTTACGTGCTCTTCATAGAGCATTCACCATATCTTTTCTTCGAATATAGTTGGATAGTTTCGGATATAGTTGGATAGTTCTTTGCTTATTAGTATACAACTTACCCTTTAGGTAACCCCAACAAAAAGAATCGCGAGCCGTAAATCGGAGAAAGTCGGTGGCTAGTTAAAATCAGAACGGCGCGATATTGTTCGATCGCGAAAAATTTCGCGCAGAAGGCCCATAGTTGGTCGAGCTGTATGAGCTGTGGGTCCATCTGGTTGGAACCACAATTCTAGATTGTTCTATACCTCTGGCTGTACAAAATTGTCAATCATTGCCCGGTATTGAATCTCATTCACGTGCGCCGCAACTTGTTCGTCCTTTTCGAAAACGTATGGTTCAATGTCCCTTTCTTGCCCTTTTCCTCACCATACTGGCCATTCAAATGGGTTCATTTGATGTTGAAGAATTATTCTTGGATTTAGGGTGCCTCATATTCTGCATCTTTTTTATTCACGTAACCATTGAGGTGACAACGGGCCTCATCGCAATTCTTAAAAACGGCGACTGTATTCAATGCGCATATGTTCACCATTTGGTTTTATGTCCGTCCAAAGACCGCCTAGACATCAATATCTTCTGACAACTTCACCTGGTGTAAGTTTTGGGGTTTCCTTAAAACTTTCGTGCATTCGAAAAATTTTCACATCATCGCCTCACCACGTGAAACATCACAGACACCCCATTGTTGCCCAAAACGGCGAATCAGTCGGTAAATTGTTGGACCGCTAGGTTAATTTCAAACATGAAAGTTATGTTGATATGATCGTTGTCTGAAGAATAGAATGCTGAGTTTACGAGTAAAATTTAGTAACTTTGGGTGTTTATTCTGTGCTGAGTCTTTCCGCCATAAATTTCCGAAGTCTCTCAAAGTTCTGTCTGAAAGAGAAAGAAAGAAAAGATCGGTTATGCTTTATTAAACATATCGAGTCGGCAAACCGGAAATACGCCCAACTTTTGTATGGGAGATACGAAACTGGGCGTGGCACAATAGTCAGTTCTTAATTACATAGTAGCTTTTAGCAAAATATTGCCTAGTACCGAATTTTATTAAGGGCGGTTGCAGTTTACGATAGTTTTCGTGTCGATCAACCGGTCATCCGCTCAATTTTTATATAGGAGATACTGGAGTGTGTGTGGCAAAACACCAATTTTCTATAGGAGAGTTTTATTTGCCGAAATATTGACTAGTACAAACTTTCATAAAGATTCGTTCGGGTTTGCGAGACTTCTCGTGCCGAACAATCAGACGGCCAAACAACTTTTGTTTTAATCGGTGATTGGCCTATGATACCGTAAAGCCTTATACCTAATTTCATTAAAGTCGGAAGTGTTCCATGCGGTTTATCGGATTGACAACCCGGACGAACACCCTGTTTTGTATGGGAGGTACCAGAATGGGCGTAATAATCTCGCCCATTTCCTTTAGTTAAGTAGGCATTTGCAAATTATTAACTGGTGTGAGAGTTGAAGCTAATCACATCTACCAGAACAAAGCTTTGAAATCAATATTTTGTGCTAAATGTGTCGATTTGCATGGGAGGTACCAGAAGTTTAAAAGCCTATAGTGCACAGATGTGCATTGAGTACAATGTTGCTATCTTTTTTCTCGGACCTTTACTTTAATCCCATTTTGACTCGAAGTTATTTTTCACAGCATATTAAGTTAAAGTCAAAACAGCGCGAAATAACCTCACAGACATTGGACAAAGTCAAGCTGTAAATATCAAACCAATTCGCTGTCCCCAGTAGTCAACACTCCTGATAGGAGACAGTATGTCAGTCAATATCGGTGAGAAAGTTTTCATTCCGAATTTGCATTTCCTTTTTCCTCAATTGTTGAATTCAAATTCTCTAGTTTTTGTTGACTTTTGGTGACGTTTCAGCAATTTTCGTTTCTACTGTGGTCATACTTGTGACAATAAATTTTGTCTGGTTTTGGAAAACTTGATGTCATTCGAGTCGTGAGTATGGCAGAATTTTGAATTTTTTATTCATTTAAATTTTCTAAGCATGTGCCTGAACGATGTTTGAATTTACATATCTATATATTCTGAGATATAGTTGCCAGGAAAGAGACACACATTTATTGGCTTTTGCACAAAAACTACAGGAATGCAAATGAACTATTTTGAACGATGTGGGAAGCACAAAGGATTAAAACAAATTGCCATGATCTGGAGTTATATAGCAATTGGTACCAGAATGGGCGTAATAATCTCGCCCATTTCCTCCAGTTAAGTAGGCATTTGCAAATTATTAACCGGTGTGGGAGTTGAAGCTAATCACATCTACCAGAACAAAGCTTTGAAATCAATATGATTTTGTGCTAAATGTGTCGATTTGCATGGGAGGTATCAGAAGGGGCGTGGTCAAAATGCCCATTTTCAATCACAAACTCAATATTGGTAAATAATACGCACTGACAAAATTTCATTGTGATCTGTAAAGATTTACGGCAGTTATCGTGTTGACAGACAGACAGACAGACAGACAGACGGACATGGCTTAATCGTCTTAAAATGTCGTAAAGCAAATTTCGTCTAAAGATACTAAGGTCCTAAAGTGACTCCTTCGATGCTTCACATTTTTTTCGTATTAAATGATATTTACCCGTATTAAATGATAGAAAAATCCAGAGGTGTGAAATGACACGATGTAGGCGGCCAGTTGACAAGTTCGGAATCCAAAAATTTGCCGTTCCCAAAATGATGTATAAAGGAAGACATTGTTTCAAGCGTTGTGTCTGCTGTAACGCCATTTTGTTGAAGCACTTGTTACACACTACTGAATAAACCTAAGATGACAGTCCATATGACCAACTACTTAAAAAGACTCTAAATGAATCAAATGCAATTATTGAGAAAGCAATGGAGTTATACATTTCGGCCGAAATCGAATGTCTACAGTAAGGTACTAAATGTAACATTTGGATATTCACTCTACAGTCAGCAGTATCCAAAAATTGACAAATTTTGAAAGAAATTACCGCATACTGAGATTGCCGATTGGTGCAGTTTTTTACAATTTAGATCGCACATTTGAATTGCATTTTCATAAGGGTTTCGAGAAACGTTAAGTTTTTAAATGTTCAGAATTTTCCCCCAAAACCCTGTAAGAAATTTTCGAAATTTCAGAATATCCAAACATACTGCAATGGAAGCGATATAATCTTCCAACCATGCATAATATTGCTGCCTTCGTTATTAAACTAAATCCACACTACGAACTGAATTTGCAGTGAATGTACACACTCCGAAAACTTTGTGTGTTTCCTGTTGTTTGGATACAAATGCTTCAAAAATAGTACACTTGTATCCAAATACATTATGTTTGCCAATCAATATTACATGTTGGAGACACAGTGATTAAAATGTTACAGTTTATGTCTTCGTGATCCATATATGGCTTTGTTTGTTGAAATATGCTGAAAATAAAAGCGTGACAGACAACAGAAAAACATAAAAGCAGCAGATCTTCAGCTCGTGGAAACAATGCGTGCACGTAAGTATATGGATATTTCCCCCATACACATGGTTCCTGCATAAGGTTACAGGGACCGTTTTTTTCAGCGTGTCCCCTATATCTAGCATGGCGGTCAACATGAAATTATGGCTTTGTATTAAAAGCTGACATCTCGGCAATATCCTTTCGTTTATCTACGTGCACCATAAAGTTGGTATACATTTTTTAACTACAAACATTTTGCAGTGATTGAATTTATCCTATTTGATCACATTGTTGATGTGTTACAAATAACATATCCGATAAGAATAAGAGGATTTGTAGAAGTATGCACAACAAAAGAGCCATCACTGAGTTTAGCGAAGGAGATTCGCTTGCACGTGTGCTAAATTTAGGCCTTTCAAGGAGTGATATGAAAATACAACGAAACCACTAATTGAAATTCGTGGCTCTTAATTGCCCTCCATGAAATTATAACGACATGTCATGATGAGCATAGGCTAGTAAAAATTTATTTAGAATGTTAACAAGAATTCGTTTCACCGCTGTATATTATTGAAAACATTATCAAAAAAAGCTATAAATTTGTCAGAAGTATCGAATTATCTTAAAATTTCCGAACTGGATTTAAAAATTTGCTAATTGTCATAAATTAATAGTATTACATTTTAAAGAATTTTCATATTGAGAAAAAAAATGTGCGAAAAAATAAGACTAATCAGTATTTCTAAAAATACTATATAACGGGTCCGAACGACCAAATTCCTAGAGACACATCTTACAATTGTACAAATAGAAGAACGGTGCACGTGGTTGGTGAAACAACCCAGTCGAAAATTTTGCAACGACAAATAAATATAAATTGTTTAGTTCGAAATTGTTTGAAAACTTCAAAGCCATATAAACGACCTGTAGTTGACAAATGATGAAGACTTCCTCTATACAGATACATCATTTGCTTTAGTAACATTCAGCTATGAGAAAATGTTGACAAATCAGTAGGACGGATTTACATAGATTGTCAGTCGCTTAAAAATTTAAAACACCTTAGACAAAACTAGTGACATATCATGAAGATGTCTTGTATGAATTGTCATTACTTAATGACATTGTCCTTAGGAACTACTACTGAAAACGTCTTCAAGACAATTAATCCAAATGGGAAATGTCCAGTTGGAAACTTCCATAAAACTTTCAATGTTTGAAGAACAACTTTTCAAGAAATTACCTTCACCTAAAACATCATTCCGGTGTTTCGACGAATTTGAGTCATACATAATTCTTCAGATGACTTTGTGTGCCTTTAAAACAATCAATTTGAAGTGAGTCTGCTTAATCATATTCCATAATAAATATTAAGGATTATACCAACTTGTGAATTTGAATTAAGTTTGCTTTTCTTCAGTTTTCCGTCGTTTCAGTAAATGCATATAATTTGTAAGGTGATTTCCTTGGAGTTATTTATATTTAACAAGTTTTCTTTACACATAATACTTTGGGATCGATTCTAGAATCTTGTCACTATTTCTGTGAATTCTTTGAAGAAATTATTGGCGTATTCGTCACTCAATAACCATGATGGTCCACCTGAAATCAGGGGTGGAAATGGGCATTGCCATTTCAGTAATAACCGAAATTATTTTGAGTAATTTTTTACCACAGAGTACTACAATTTTTAAATATTTTTTATATATTTTTAATTTTTACTTGCAAATTAAATGAAATTTTTATTTGAAATGCAGCTGAGTCTATTCAATTTTGACGTCTGCCTGTCTCTATTCGTAAACCCTTTAGTTCCAACTAAAGCTAGGAACGTTTTTTGTTCGGATATAATATTACTTGTGAATGAAGTGTGGTATATTTTTATGATAGTTGTTTAGTGTATCAAATTTGTCATGGGAGGTACCATGATATTTTAGTGGAGTAAATTATATCAAAAAACGTAAAATTGTACCAAATTTGCCAACCCTGCCTGCAGCAGCAATCAGTCAATTAAGAGATGGCTAATTGAGTCAGACAAAACTTCCAAACCTATTCACTAAATAATATTGGCTTCTTACATCGATATAGCATTTTAGCAAAAAATAAAAAAATAAATGGTTTCCCATTACATCCCTAGAAGGAATCGGGGAGAACTTCTCACAACCAGTGAGCTGTGCGCTTTCTAGTTTTATACTCAGTGATTGGGACCTACACTTTTACACCGGCTCCGAACGGTATTTTTGAGAAACATTTTCATGGCTAAATACTCGATAGTGTCGCCGTCACTATGCGAGGTGACCGCCGTCGAAAGAAATTTTAAGGTGGTCAGAGCAGGGATCAAACCCAGGATCTCCAGTACAAGAGGCGCGCACACTACCCATTGCACCAACGACGGCCACTTAGCATTTTAGCAACTGTCGTTATTAAATATCTTAACAAAAATTCTGATAGATTTGACAATAATATCAATTCATTAGTTATTGTATTTCGCTTTTCTCAAATGTGTTTTACCCTTTACATGTCGTTCCTTTCATAAGTCCTTTCTGTTCATTGAAATATCCTCAAATAATGTTTTTCTCATTAAGCAATTATAATTAATGAGCATCCCGTTACTGAAAGTAGAAATAAAAGGAAAGCTCAACAAATACAATTGGAAATTATTGCACGCCGGCGAGGTAGAATTGAATGCAAGATAAATAAGAAGTGAATTTAAAAAAAATTAATTTATCTCTAAAACGTAGAAGCTGTAAATATACTTTTATCCACCTTTTAACATCAACAGTGACTATAATGTTAAATTCCTAAACAGGATCCTAAAGTTTCCTGTTACTATTTATTTATATATTGTTTTCCGCCGCAAAATATCCCAACGGGATTATTTTTATTTATTCGTCCTTTTTATTGATATTTTCCTATTTTATTGTTGAAGGACAAGGACATTATATTATATTAATAGAGATATAGGTTTTTATAAAAGAATTTTTGCAAATGCATCCTCATCATTCGTAGCAAACCGTATTGCTATTTCAGATCCAGCCGCAGAACTTCATCGGCGGTTGTTTGGAATGCTCCTTTCGAAAAATTCATCACACTACATGCAAAAATAACTTATCTCAGTTGATAATTCTCCGATATGCAAGTATTCGAAAAATATCGCAAGCAAACTACACAAGGAAGCATTTCCAAAAATCTTCTTTCCATCTCCAAAGAACCATCGGTCCCCATTTTGTTGTTTGTGCTGTGCAACAACTTTTTGGGCGGTTAATGATTGCTTTGCAGAATGCAAGTCTTAGGTGAGTATATTTTAAAACCCCGGAAAGGCAGACCCTTTCTAAGTCTCACTATTTTGTATGACCTGATAACATTTTTATTTTGAGCTGAAATAGTATTTGAAAAATTTTCCCATAACCTATGTTTGTCAATACAGTAGCACACTATCTAAATAAGATGCGTTCAGTGAAATTCAATGAGACTATTTTTCGTCGAATATTTCAATACTTTATCTCGATTCCTTACTTGTCGTTTTCGTCCTTATTTCGAAAAATTCCAAAGAGGTACGTTTAAATGAAGCTGTTTGGCATTCAAATGTTCCACGAAAGTATTGTTTAGGAATTGTCTGTAGGGGTTTTCAAAGACACGAAATCGATATCTTCAACTTTAGCCTGTCTTGTTGGTCTTTTTTCAAAGTAATATTTAGATAGCGACCTCGAGTAACCAAATTGAGAGATTAATGATTACCTTTTGGTTTTAGAATAGGCAGTGGAAAATAAATATGGGGCATTTGTATAGGTTACGAGTCCTTTTCGTCCTTTTTCAAAATAGTTTGGAATTTTAACTCTAAACTCAATAGTCATCGAAGTGATCAGATTAAAATATTCAGTAGAACAATTCTTAATTATCAACCAAACTCCGGTAAAACCGATAATCGTATCTAAAGCCAAAGTGGTAAAATGTCATATATTTCCGTATGTATTTATATATTTTGAAGAGAAATATTAGCGTAACGAATGGGTGTCTGAGTAAGAATGTACCTTTTAATTTTAAGATATAAACACGTATTTTTTGAGATAGTTGTGATATTTTTTATTGGATTGTAAAGAAGACATGTTCCGACTGAGTATGGAATAAAATATCCGTCAAATGGCCCCCATGGCTCTGATGACAGGCCATTAATCATTTCATGAAATTTTCCATGACTTTTTCTTAGAGATGCGGCTGTATCTAATCGATGAACATCAACTATATAAAATAAATATATTTGTGGGTGAGTTTGCGAAACAGTGAGACAAACCTGTGAATCAAATGAGATTTTTAAAAAATGACGTACTTGATGGAATATTTATGTAAAATACAGTAAAATGGGGAAGACAAATATGCACGATAAAGATTTCAAAATAACGTCGTGAAAAAATGTTCTGTCAAAATTCTAAAAATATTTTTTCTATTTATGTGTTCATCATGGCACGTCGCACAATGTGATTTCTTCATACAAGCCGCGGCAAAAATTAGAAGAAAAGAAAGAAGAAAATCGAGCTAGGGCTTTGAAATTTCGCACACATCTCTCATATTGCTAAATTAGAAAAAAAAAAGTTTTTGTTCCAATCCGCCCGCAACCACGCCTACCTCCCATATAACGCAAAATAAAAAATCGTTGTATTTTCCTCATTTTCATTTCTATGTCAATAAAAATTACTGCCAGTGCTTGCATTTGAGTCCTCAATTACATTAAAAATTTAAGTGCCACGCTCAACGCCCATATACACATTTTCATTTTTCAAAATTTTCGAAAACACAGATATAATTCTTTGTAGTTTGTGTTAGATGTAAATCAACACTTACATCTATATAAATAACTAAAGCCTAATATGTTAGCTGAATATTTGCGAAAAAATGAGGGACCATAGTTTACCGTTTTTTTTTTAATTAACCAATCATTCCAAATAAAAGTCACATTTGTACTATAAAATTAACGAAATTTATTAATTTTTCAGCATTTCTCTGTGCATACTTTTAGGGATATGATATACAGCTGTAAAAAAAAAACTTTAACTAACGTTTCTATTATCGACAGCATTAAAACACATATGCCTAAAAGTATACACCATTTTATGTGGTGTTTTGTAAAAAATTTGTTGAAAAAAACTAATAATTTATTTCTCTTAATTAAACAATTCTCTACAAAACTGCATCATTACATTTTTGATATTTGACACTCGAAAAAGGGTATTTTTCCGGCAAAATCCCTCTGTGCGTCGTTTTAACCCCCATATTGACCAAAAAAAGAATTTTTTTCGAAAATGTACTAGGAATCAAAACATCAACGGCCGGTAGTACCCTCGTAAAAAAAACGTTTGACGTTTCCGTAATCACCTCTTCATTACGCGTCATCTGAAACACCCCCCTCAAAAAAAGTTTTCAGTACAAATTGTAAAGCCAAACCAATGAATTTTTTTGAGAATGCCCCAGTAACAGCTGGTACATGTAAGACCAATGCACACATTGTAACATTTATTCTCAATACCTTTGTTAACAGCATCTGCCAACATTATTCGTATGTAGAAGGCCTTCTCCATAATGCAGACATTGTATACAACTTGGTGGGCCAAATGTAAAACCATCTTCTCTGAATGTTTACATTGTGGATTAGAATTTCTTTGAGAGATTGTCTGTAAACTTTTTATTCACAGCGGACAAATATTAACATTTATGTGGATGCAATGAGCTCGTTCTCAAATTCTGTATAACATACTCGTACAGTCACTCTCTAATAATTAAAATCCACGTATTTTTGGATTCTGTGGGAGATTATCTGCGAGGTATTCTTCACTGTGAAAAAATATCAAAATTCATATTTGTGCACTGTACAAGTTCTCAAATACTGTACCATATTCAATCCCTCTCCGGTGATGAAAAACAATTTTTTGTCTATTCTTAGATGCCTATTCTACTGGGCAAGTTTAGGATATTACCCCTTAAATACTTCAAGTAATTTGGAAAAATTAATTTTGGTTTATAAATTTACGTATTCTTTGCACTACAATATGAGTAAACTGTAATTATAACAATTGCAATAAATTGTTTAAAGAACGACACTGATGTTATCGTTCAGTAAGGCGGAGGACTAGATATTAAAGTATAGTCTACCTTAGTGATGCTTCATCTCCCAAAATCACCTCAGAGAATGGACAGTAGGCGCGCTTTCTTTTTTTACATCGTAATTCTGCCATACCCAAAAATATTTGTTCCATTTAAATAAATTTGTTATATGAAAGTGGTTAATTCAAAGACGAAACCGTACCCGCAACCGACTGCAGCTGACGGCACAAAAGCTCCCTCAGCCATACGTCCTCTTTAAATGAATGGTGTAATAAGAATACGAAAGCACATCTATGAAGTTATAAAAAGCTTCGTGTACATTACACACTAAAACAATTAGTGGCTACAACCGAAACTTTGACTTTCTAATGGAGTTGTCAGAGTCTTTATTGATTTTCAACTAACATTTTCCCTGGCTGTAGCTCAAATATCCTAAGATATCCCAACACAAAATATTGGAAATATTTGTTTGTATTCTCAATTCCATATAAATGTCATCAAGTCTCACAAACGTCGTGAATCACGTGAATGTGGGGAATACGTTTAATTGTTATGTAAATCTTCCGAGTGTATATAAAGGACAAATAAATTTCTAGGATTCAATAGAAGAGACATGTTTTCTACATATTTAAATGGGAAAAGAAGGAGATTCATTACAGCTTTTGCAACATTTGGTGTCAACCCATGTTTTATTTTAAATAGCTATAAAGCGGTCATTAGCATAAACATCTCTAGAAAATGTGAGACAAAATTATGATGACTATATAACGATGTCATCTTAAAAAGTTTGAAAACACGCACAGGATATTCACTAAATGAGAATAGGATAAGAATAATATTAAAAAATATGGTTGTTATATATGTAAATAAAAATATGTGTAAGTATAGTATGATGTCTTCATAAGGTTTAAGGCAACAACGTTTTTGACTGGGGATCTATCCCACTTCCAGTGTCTGTTGGCAAAAAAAAATCCTGTGTGGTATCAACAGTTATTATTTCTAATCGTAATAAGTTTATTATGCCGCACGCATAGTAGTGTAGATTCCAAAAAAAGGGTCAGAACTTTTAACCTACTGGTCACATCGTTTTCGAATGTACAAGAGATTGGTAAGTCAGGAGCCAGATTTGCATAACACTCTATTAGAACGTATATATTCTACGTCAAAGTGGACAACTTTTAAGGTCTTCATAGTTACAAAGAATCTAGTTTCTAAACCTTTAAGTCGACATTAATGATTATGTACTTGCACCGGGTGGGATACAAGTAACGTAATGATTTATTTAATGAATAACATGTTTCCTTCTAAATTTATTTAATAGGCATTTATTAAAATTTAGATTATTTTTTGGAAATATGTTCAAATAACGTTTAAAGTTACGTGCTCTTCATAGAGCATTCACCATATCTTTTCTTCGAATATAGTTGGATAGTTTCGGATATAGTTGGATAGTTCTTTGCTTATTAGTATACAACTTACCCTTTAGGTAACCCCAACAAAAAGAATCGCGAGCCGTAAATCGGAGAAAGTCGGTGGCTAGTTAAAATCAGAACGGCGCGATATTGTTCGATCGCGAAAAATTTCGCGCAGAAGGCCCATAGTTGGTCGAGCTGTATGAGCTGTGGGTCCATCTGGTTGGAACCACAATTCTAGATTGTTCTATACCTCTGGCTGTACAAAATTGTCAATCATTGCCCGGTATTGAATCTCATTCACGTGCGCCGCAACTTGTTCGTCCTTTTCGAAAACGTATGGTTCAATGTCCCTTTCTTGCCCTTTTCCTCACCATACTGGCCATTCAAATGGGTACATTTGATGTTGAAGAATTATTCTTGGATTTAGGGTGCCTCATATTCTGCATCTTTTTTATTCACGTAACCATTGAGGTGACAACGGGCCTCATCGCAATTCTTAAAAACGGCGACTGTATTCAATGCGCATATGTTCACCATTTGGTTTTATGTCCGTCCAAAGACCGCCTAGACATCAATATCTTCTGACAACTTCACCTGGTGTAAGTTTTGGGGTTTCCTTAAAACTTTCGTGCATTCGAAAAATTTTCACATCATCGCCTCACCACGTGAAACATCACAGACACCCCATTGTTGCCCAAAACGGCGAATCAGTCGGTAAATTGTTGGACCGCTAGGTTAATTTCAAACATGAAAGTTATGTTGATATGATCGTTGTCTGAAGAATAGAATGCTGAGTTTACGAGTAAAATTTAGTAACTTTGGGTGTTTATTCTGTGCTGAGTCTTTCCGCCATAAATTTCCGAAGTCTCTCAAAGTTCTGTCTGAAAGAGAAAGAAAGAAAAGATCGGTTATGCTTTATTAAACATATCGAGTCGGCAAACCGGAAATACGCCCAACTTTTGTATGGGAGATACGAAACTGGGCGTGGCACAATAGTCAGTTCTTAATTACATAGTAGCTTTTAGCAAAATATTGCCTAGTACCGAATTTTATTAAGGGCGGTTGCAGTTTACGATAGTTTTCGTGTCGATCAACCGGTCATCCGCTCAATTTTTATATAGGAGATACTGGAGTGTGTGTGGCAAAACACCAATTTTCTATAGGAGAGTTTTATTTGCCGAAATATTGACTAGTACAAACTTTCATAAAGATTCGTTCGGGTTTGCGAGACTTCTCGTGCCGAACAATCAGACGGCCAAACAACTTTTGTTTTAATCGGTGATTGGCCTATGATACCGTAAAGCCTTATACCTAATTTCATTAAAGTCGGAAGTGTTCCATGCGGTTTATCGGATTGACAACCCGGACGAACACCCTGTTTTGTATGGGAGGTACCAGAATGGGCGTAATAATCTCGCCCATTTCCTTTAGTTAAGTAGGCATTTGCAAATTATTAACTGGTGTGAGAGTTGAAGCTAATCACATCTACCAGAACAAAGCTTTGAAATCAATATTTTGTGCTAAATGTGTCGATTTGCATGGGAGGTACCAGAAGTTTAAAAGCCTATAGTGCACAGATGTGCATTGAGTACAATGTTGCTATCTTTTTTCTCGGACCTTTACTTTAATCCCATTTTGACTCGAAGTTATTTTTCACAGCATATTAAGTTAAAGTCAAAACAGCGCGAAATAACCTCACAGACATTGGACAAAGTCAAGCTGTAAATATCAAACCAATTCGCTGTCCCCAGTAGTCAACACTCCTGATAGGAGACAGTATGTCAGTCAATATCGGTGAGAAAGTTTTCATTCCGAATTTGCATTTCCTTTTTCCTCAATTGTTGAATTCAAATTCTCTAGTTTTTGTTGACTTTTGGTGACGTTTCAGCAATTTTCGTTTCTACTGTGGTCATACTTGTGACAATAAATTTTGTCTGGTTTTGGAAAACTTGATGTCATTCGAGTCGTGAGTATGGCAGAATTTTGAATTTTTTATTCATTTAAATTTTCTAAGCATGTGCCTGAACGATGTTTGAATTTACATATCTATATATTCTGAGATATAGTTGCCAGGAAAGAGACACACATTTATTGGCTTTTGCACAAAAACTACAGGAATGCAAATGAACTATTTTGAACGATGTGGGAAGCACAAAGGATTAAAACAAATTGCCATGATCTGGAGTTATATAGCAATTGGTACCAGAATGGGCGTAATAATCTCGCCCATTTCCTCCAGTTAAGTAGGCATTTGCAAATTATTAACCGGTGTGGGAGTTGAAGCTAATCACATCTACCAGAACAAAGCTTTGAAATCAATATGATTTTGTGCTAAATGTGTCGATTTGCATGGGAGGTATCAGAAGGGGCGTGGTCAAAATGCCCATTTTCAATCACAAACTCAATATTGGTAAATAATACGCACTGACAAAATTTCATTGTGATCTGTAAAGATTTACGGCAGTTATCGTGTTGACAGACAGACAGACAGACAGACAGACGGACATGGCTTAATCGTCTTAAAATGTCGTAAAGCAAATTTCGTCTAAAGATACTAAGGTCCTAAAGTGACTCCTTCGATGCTTCACATTTTTTTCGTATTAAATGATATTTACCCGTATTAAATGATATAAAAATCCAGAGGTGTGAAATGACACGATGTAGGCGGCCAGTTGACAAGTTCGGAATCCAAAAATTTGCCGTTCCCAAAATGATGTATAAAGGAAGACATTGTTTCAAGCGTTGTGTCTGCTGTAACGCCATTTTGTTGAAGCACTTGTTACACACTACTGAATAAACCTAAGATGACAGTCCATATGACCAACTACTTAAAAAGACTCTAAATGAATCAAATGCAATTATTGAGAAAGCAATGGAGTTATACATTTCGGCCGAAATCGAATGTCTACAGTAAGGTACTAAATGTAACATTTGGATATTCACTCTACAGTCAGCAGTATCCAAAAATTGACAAATTTTGAAAGAAATTACCGCATACTGAGATTGCCGATTGGTGCAGTTTTTTACAATTTAGATCGCACATTTGAATTGCATTTTCATAAGGGTTTCGAGAAACGTTAAGTTTTTAAATGTTCAGAATTTTCCCCCAAAACCCTGTAAGAAATTTTCGAAATTTCAGAATATCCAAACATACTGCAATGGAAGCGATATAATCTTCCAACCATGCATAATATTGCTGCCTTCGTTATTAAACTAAATCCACACTACGAACTGAATTTGCAGTGAATGTACACACTCCGAAAACTTTGTGTGTTTCCTGTTGTTTGGATACAAATGCTTCAAAAATAGTACACTTGTATCCAAATACATTATGTTTGCCAATCAATATTACATGTTGGAGACACAGTGATTAAAATGTTACAGTTTATGTCTTCGTGATCCATATATGGCTTTGTTTGTTGAAATATGCTGAAAATAAAAGCGTGACAGACAACAGAAAAACATAAAAGCAGCAGATCTTCAGCTCGTGGAAACAATGCGTGCACGTAAGTATATGGATATTTCCCCCATACACATGGTTCCTGCATAAGGTTACAGGGACCGTTTTTTTCAGCGTGTCCCCTATATCTAGCATGGCGGTCAACATGAAATTATGGCTTTGTATTAAAAGCTGACATCTCGGCAATATCCTTTCGTTTATCTACGTGCACCATAAAGTTGGTATACATTTTTTAACTACAAACATTTTGCAGTGATTGAATTTATCCTATTTGATCACATTGTTGATGTGTTACAAATAACATATCCGATAAGAATAAGAGGATTTGTAGAAGTATGCACAACAAAAGAGCCATCACTGAGTTTAGCGAAGGAGATTCGCTTGCACGTGTGCTAAATTTAGGCCTTTCAAGGAGTGATATGAAAATACAACGAAACCACTAATTGAAATTCGTGGCTCTTAATTGCCCTCCATGAAATTATAACGACATGTCATGATGAGCATAGGCTAGTAAAAATTTATTTAGAATGTTAACAAGAATTCGTTTCACCGCTGTATATTATTGAAAACATTATCAAAAAAAGCTATAAATTTGTCAGAAGTATCGAATTATCTTAAAATTTCCGAACTGGATTTAAAAATTTGCTAATTGTCATAAATTAATAGTATTACATTTTAAAGAATTTTCATATTGAGAAAAAAAATGTGCGAAAAAATAAGACTAATCAGTATTTCTAAAAATACTATATAACGGGTCCGCCATCTAACGTTTTTTTTCAACTAGTGCTTATTTCGTGAATGGTAACACTTAGCTCATATCTGATTTGACACCCAAAACGAGTCACTGTTTGGTGCGGGTTTTGGTCCAGAGGCATAATTGGGCCATTTTTCTTCGGAAATGAGCAAGGAGTGGCCGTTACAGTCAATGGCGATCGTTATCGGGCCATGTTGAACGAATTTTTGTTCACAAAAATTGAAGAGGAGGATATTGGCAACATTTGGTTTCAACAGGACGGCGCTACGTGCCACACAGCCGAAGCTAAACTCGATGTTTTGCGCCCTGTTTTCGAAGATCGCATTATCAGCCGCAGAGCTGATGTCGTTCGGCCACCTTGGAGCTGCGATTTGACACCGTCGGACTATTATTTGTGGGGTGCCCTCAAAGATAAGTGTTACGCCGACAAGCCAGAGACAATTGACGCTTTAAAGGAAAATATTCGTGAAGCCATTGGTCAAATACAGCTGCACACAATCGATAATGTGCTTAAAAATTGGGCCGATCGTGTAGGCATGGCCAGCCGAGGCAGCCATTTGAATGAAATTATTTTCCATTACTAACCCAGAGGATTGTACTTTCAAATAAAAAAAGAAATTTGAGCAAATATTCAGTAGTTTTTTTTTATGGCATTTTCAAAAAAAAAAAGTTATTTGGCGGACCCTTTATAAGTAATTCCGCAGAAATGTCTACTTTTTGTCACATCACATTACCCTCGATAATTGCTTAAATTTTAGGACCAGATAGTTCATTGTTTTATCTTCTGTTAATAGATATAGAGTCAGTTACGTGCTGCATTCTCGCAGAAAAGAGTTTAATTTTCCCACAGTCAAGTGTTAAATAGACCAGGTTTCAGACCAGCTTTCTGAAAGAAAGTTATTATCAAATTAACTTTCACTATCCCACACATTCATGCATTCGCAGTTCCCTTTAAATATTAATCACCCCATACTCTTACTTAATTTTGCTTTCAATTTCTTTTGATTTTGAATGCTCTTTTACGTTGCCACTCATGTGCTGCAACAGCATAAAGTGTTGATAACAGAGTTATCCTTTGCTCTCAACTTAAGTTCATTCGCAACATTTTCTGCGACCCAATTAAGGTAATTTGCTCTTTTCATAGCCAGTTGAGAGCCTATAGTGCACAGATTTGCATTGACAACAATGTTGCTATCTTTTTCTCGAACCTTTACTTTAATCCCAGTTTGACTCGAAGTTATTTTTCACAGGATATTAAGTAAAAGTCAACGCAACGCGAACTAATCTCATAAACAGTGGCAATAGTCAAGCTGTAAATATCAAACCAATTCGCTGTCTCCTGTAGTCAACACTTCTGATAGTAGACAGCATGTCAGACAATATTGGTGAGAAAGTTTTCATTCCGAATTTTCATTTCCTTTTTCCTCAATTGTTGAAGTCATATTCTCTAGTTTTTGTTGACTTTTGGTGACATTTCAACAATTTTCGTTTCTACTGTGGTCAAACTTGTGGCAATAAATTTTGTCTCGTTTTGGAAAACTTGATGTCATTCGAGTCGTGAGTATGACAGAATTTTAAATTTTTTGTTCATTTAATTTTGCTGGGCATGTGCCTCAACGATGTTTGAATTTACATTTGTATATATTCTGAGATATAGTTGCCAGGAAATAGACACACATTTATTGGCTTTTGCAAAAAAACTACAGGAATGCAAATGAACTATTTTGAACGATGTGGGAAGCACAAAGGATTAAAACAAATTGCCATGATCTGGAGTTATATAGCAATTGCATCTCAGATTTGTATCTCATGCCTTGTCGGAGCAGAAGAGGTTACATGATTTTAATTAAACTGTAAGGAACACTTTTTTTACCAAGAATTATATGCTCACAAAACATTTTATTTTGCTGTACAAATCTCGTACATGCTTGTATGGTTTGTTTTCTTTGCATCATAATTCATACTTATTATTCATCAAAATTTCTCCGAAAAATACCTTTTTATTGTTATTTATACAATTATATTTAATTTCTACAATTTCACAAGAATCTGTTTGACAAATCTCGAAACTATCATATATCCGCAGCGTAAGGCTTGAATTTTATGATTCGGGATTTGGCAACCCTAGTATTGCAATCTGGCAACTGACAGCTCTATAGAAAAGTTGGACGTTTTTGAGGTTATGAGGTACTCAGAACGTTTTGACATACGAGCGCTATTTGTATTGTTTACAGTAACTTAAAAGATTCATCTCGGCCCAAAAATGGAATTAAATCGTGAACATTTTCGTGCGATTATTTTTTACAACTTTCGACGTGGATTAACGCAGCAACAGTGCATGGATGAATTTAATTCAATTTTTGGCGAGGAAGCTCCATCAAGGACCAGTGTTTATCGATGGTATGGTGAATTCAATCGTGGTCGTAGTTTACTCCAAGACGAATTTCGTAAAGGTCGTCCAAAATTAGCTGTTGTTCCGAAAACCATTGATGCTGTGCGCGAACTGATTTTTCAAGATCGTCATGTGACCCATGGTGAGATTGAGACAATCTTAGGCATTAGTGGGACCAGCATACATTCAAAATTGCATAAACATTTGACTGTCCAAAAAATGTGTTCGCGTTGGATCTCACACAATTTGTGAATCGCTCAAAAAAAGCTCGGGTCGATTGGTCGAAAGAAATGCTCCAAAAATACGATCGCGGTGCTTCGAAACTGGTTTGTGACATCGTGACAGGTGATGAACCCTGGATTTACGCGTTATAAGGCCGATAGTAAACAGCGCCGATAGTAAACAGCAGTCAACTGTATGGGTGTTTCAAGATGAGCCTAATCCTACAAAAGTTGTTTGCGCCCCAAGCACTTCCAAGCGCCTGTTTTTTCGGAAAAACCAGACATGTCGCAACCGTACCGTGCTCTTGAAAAAAGTTGTTTCAAAGAAAGTTTGAAATTTTTTTGCATAAATTATACATAGAATGTTTAAATTTACGAGCATTATTTTAATTTACGAGCATTATTATTACAGTTTGTTGAAAACTTCATCTCGATGGAAAAAATGGAAAAATTTTCGCGCGATAATTTTTTACGATTTTCGGCGTGGATTATCGCGACAAGGGTGTCTCAATCAACTTGTATCGACTTTTGGTGATAAAGCACTATCAACAACGACTGTAAATCGCTGGTACCAAGAGTTCACTCTCGGATGCCGTTCGCTCCAGGAGGAATTTCGTGAAGGTCGTCCAAAATCGGTTGTTCTAACACAAAACATCGATGCAGTGCGTGAACTGATAACACAAGATCGTTATATATCGTGAGATAGAGACATACTTGCACATAGTTTACACTTCAATACATTCGATTTTGCATGAACATTTGGCTGTAAAAAACATTTGTTCGCATTGGATCCCACATAATTTGGCAATCGCTCAAAAAATTGCTCGTGTCATTTATTGTAAGGAAATGAGTAAAACGTTCGACCGTGGTGCTTCAAAAGACGTGTATAAAAACGTGACAAGTGACGAATCATAGATATATGCGTATGAGCGGGAAACAAAACTGCAATCGACCGTGAGGTCTTTCAAGACTAGCTAAAACTAACAAAAGTTGTTCGTGGAAGAACCATAGCGATGCAAATGATCGCCTGTTGGAGCAATGTAGGACGGTCAATTCTGAGTGGTAGACGACCATTTATTTGCCTGAAGTCTTCGGAGATATTCATAAAACCAACCGCCAAAGACGAATCATTCTCCATCATGACAATGGGAGCTCTCACACATCTCGTCAAACAGGTTCATTTTTGAGCAGTCAAAACAACGAATTGATGACTTGAGCGAATGCAAAATGTATTGATCATCAAGGGGAATATTTTGAAAAACAATACAGCCATTTTCATTTACAAATGTTGGTTATTATTTGCTATTCCGAAATGTAAATAGCAACCGTACTGCTATCTTTACAGTTTGAAAACAAAGGTTTTAAATTTTTGTTGCTTTATATTAAATTATAAGAGAAACTGATAAATATTCTTTTCATTTATTCAAGCTGAATAATATTTTATATTTCTATTACTTATTCATTCGGTCTGTTTTCAGAACTGATAACCAGTCAGTTTATTTGTCCAAGCTACAAATCCTTCTATATTTCTTTTTACATTCTCCAACGAATTTTCTCCGTTGATATTTTAAACACTCTGTTATGGAATATTTCACAACCGTAATATATTTCGGGATTTTTTAATGTATTTTACTATTTTTCAGTGATTTTTCGAAAAGTGTGAAGATTCTAATCATGCCTGAAATTCAAATTATCTTTCAAAGTGTGCTTAGAAAAATTAGGGCGAAAGTGCATAATTTTTTCTAAATCATTGGCGTGAACGAAAATGGATAGGAAAACTTTTCAAAGATGTTGAGGTCAAAATGTACATACATATATGGGGAAATGTTAACAATTTCGTCAGATTGAATAAAGATGTAAGAAGTGGCATAGTGTGAAAAGGCTACAGGAGATATGAAATAATGTTGACGGCTAAAATCGTTTTGCACATAATCAAATAATCAATTTCGCTACCATCAAGCCTTGTTGCATTTAATAAATTTTTTACGAGCGATTTATTCAATATGCACCGGAAAATATAGTGGCTAATTGAGGACAAACAATTTTTTTCAATTTGTTGCACAGTGTTTTATACAGTGAAACATGCAGAAATATAGGACAAATCGTTGAAAATAATACGATACTAATACAACATATTTCATATTCATACATAGCGTAAAATACATGTTATAATAAATAATACTTAATATATTTATATTAAATTTTTCACTCCGTGATACATTTAGAAAATTATTGTTCAAGCAAGCAGGAGCAGAAGACATTTTTCTTCGTGGTAGTTGGTAATGATTCCGGCATTTCCACAGCTGACTTTTATGTCTAGCATCATATTGAAATAGTATACTAGTAATAATTTCGTTCGCTCTTAATGTTAACTATTTTGTATTTCATTATAAAGTGCTCAAGCAGCAATATAATAATACTGAAGTGAGTTTGCAACCATTGTCTTGAAACAACTACAATCCCCTTGTTACTGTACGCTTATCGTCCTTTAGAATAACTGTTGTAGATATCGTCTCCCAAAATATGTGTATTGTACGAACAAGACACTTCCAATTTATTACTCATACTCTGTTATCAACCTTCTTTCTCTTAGTCACAAGAGCTCCGGTTAATATCGTCTACAACATTAGATACCTGAAGGAGGTTATTTTCATAACTTTTATTGACAAAATAATCCAACACTTAAGAAAATGCAATAGTATCTAACGAAAAACACTCAATGCTGGTAAACCAAGAATAACCTATAGAGACTGTAGGTTTCATCATTGTGGTTAACAAGAAACCACTTTTGTTGTAGTCTTCCATTGGATACACGGATACGGTGAAGCGAATACCATGTAATCGAAATTACTTGTAATGCAAGGATTTACGAAAAACAAAAAAATAAGCATCATTACGGGACTAATAAGCCGGAATACAGGTTTAAGTCTTTATGTTATGTCAAGTTATTTATAAAAAGCCCAACATTTGTGAAACTAGCTCTTCAATATCCTTAATATGACAGCCCAACCCTTCCTCTCAGAAATGATCCCAGAATTTCTGACTGTAATTTATATAACTCATACGCCCAGCTGGTTTAGTACGTAATAAACCGTCACAATATCCAATATTTCACAGGAGAACGTTTTTGATTCTCAATCAATACAATCAAAAGTACTATTTTATTTCAAAGTGCGTTTTTCCACAGCTTATCTTCGTACCTTGTAAGTCTAAGAGGTAGTAGACACATATAATCAATGAAAATAAAAAAAAATATATTTTTTGGAGGGGTAGGAACGTCTTTGGAAATTTCAGGAGACAATATATAAAAACACTAGAAACCTAATAACAACATCATTATTATCATCATGGCAAGTTGTTTATCACCACATTTTAAAAGACGTTTAAAGGGTCCTGCTTCGTTGAATGACCCAGAGTGAAAGACATATGTAACTACTTTTGAATCAATTTGAACACATCCCAAACGCGTATCTGAAAATTCATGTAAGAGATGTAAACTAATTTTTACGACCAAAATCGTGTAGCACATAGTCTCGCACTCAATTTATCAACCAGCAATTCCAGTCAATTATAACTCGATTGCTGTCATCATTGTCATAATATTCAGCATACCCCATGCTCGTGGCCGCAAGTGCTTAAAAACAAAAACATTTCCTAATAATTTCATAAAATATTCAAGGATTTTCTCTGTTCTCAGTTGTCATTCGAATAGCAAATTAATGCCCATATATACGCAATAATTTTGAATGAATTTGTAATGAACAAACCGAAGACCGGCCAGATCCTACACAACAGAGTTTTCCATGCATTCGAATCAGAACCAATAAATTTGCATATTGAACATTGAACCGCTAACAATTCATGCCGTCCATTTTTCAAAAAGATACGATATAACATTTTGTTTTCGATTGACAAATGTCCTTGCAAATTTTAAACTATAAATATGATAAATTCCGAAATATACGTTCTGTTAACACTTTGTAGACCTTTGTAGATATATTGGTTTTAATTTGTTTCGGCTTAAGGTCATATTGTAAGTTTTTCCGCAAGCTTCTGTCAACTGATTTTTTCCTCTTTTGAATTTTTCAATGGTGTGACTATACACTTGTGCACACTGATCCGTGTTTTGTTTGAAGACAAACGATTTCTGAGACGGAACGTCAATTACACAGTGGAACACAAGAAAAATAACAAGATTCTCACAGCGAATTCTAATAGAGGGAGTAAAAAGAAATACATGTACATTAGGGTGGGTAAAAAAATTGCTGCTGTCAAATTAAGTTCAGAGTGTTTAATGACTATGTGCAAAATATTGCGATTCTGGGTTCAGTAAATTGTGAGCTATTTTGCTTTAAAAACACCTTATTTTGGGTGTAACTTTTAAGATGTTGCAGATATGTGGAAAATTTATTATGGGTACGTAGACCTTTATGAGTTCTTGCATTGCACATATTGTATTTATTTGTATTTTTGAAGTTGATTGAGTTGTAGAAGTTTAAATGCCGTTTTTTAGTGGATTTTCGTGTAGTCCTAAGAAAAAATCAAAATAACTCCGTCATTTTTACCTGTATATTAACACTGAAGATGCCATTGGGAAGGTTATAAACTCAGCTTCGTAGCTCGGTATGACTCTTTGGAACACAACGTTAAATTATACAGCTTATTTTTATTTTGTCGGTAGTATATCAAAATTTTTCGAAAATTATCACTTAAAACTACATTGCTCGCAAAAAATGTTGCAACTTTTGTTGCTCAGCCCAATTCACGAACATATGACGCTTATGATGGTCAAGCGGCTTCAGTTCTTGCGTCAATTTGATCTTGTAAGGATGTAGGCCAAGATCTTTTCGCAAAACTCGCCACAACGACGTCACAGAGATGCCCAATGCTTGAGAACGACGTGTGAGAGACACATTTGGGCTTTCTTGAACTGAAGCCTGAGCGGCAGCAATAGTCTCGACACTATGGGCACTTCTATGTCTCACTGGCACGGGAACATTTTGTACTGTGCCTGTGGATTCAAATTTTTCCAGTAGACGCTCAATTGTTGATCTGGTAGGACGATTATGACGACCATAAATTGGACGTAGCGCTCTTAAAGTTGAGGCCACTGACTCCAAATTTCGGTAGTAAATTTTAATAATTTCGACTCGTTGTTGGCTCGTATATCTTTCCATGATGAAATGGCAAAACCTTACTGAAGAGAAATGTCAAAAGAGCGGGAAAAATATGGCGTCGTTTGCTGTCACTATCGATTAACTTTTGTAGCGTCTCTGTTGAAAAACCCGTTATATCAATCGTCCTGACGCGGTAGATTTTTGGTACCAGTCCATTTCCCTGTCTGATAACCAAACTGTCCCAATATGGTAGCATATTGTCCCTTAATACTTTGGGTGTAACTTGTAGTTGTCCATTCAATTGAATTCAATGCTGTCATCATGTCAACCTCTTCAGTTCTTTTGATAACAACAAAAAAATCGTCCACATATTTCGTCAGGACATACATTTTCATGATTTCTTTCAAAAAGTTTATCAAACGGCCCTTTTGGCACAATCATCTAAAGCGAAAACTTCCAAATGAGAACTTGAGTTAATGTGATTGGTTTGCTAAATAACATAAACGAAGGACCCAAGCCACAGGAAGAAGTTATTTTTTTGCAAATTTATCACACTATGAACTAAAGGATTTTCAACTGATATCCTTCCAATATTTAATTTGATATACTACCCATAATTCAAATACATATAAAGTCTTATCATATGAGAAACTTCATATATGCAAATCAGTATCGATCAAAATCCCCTAAGTATCAATTCACACTGAAAATTTAATTATTCCCAGGGGAAAAGCTTTCTGTTCTGGTGTTGGAATAATTGAACTTTCAGTGTGAATTGATACTTAGGAGGTTTTCGATCGATACAAATGTGTGTGTGTGGTTTAATTTAGAAAAAAAGTAACTAAAAAAATTTTTTTAAATAGCGTTTTTTCATATACGTGTAGCAAACTATAGAATACTTCGTTACTGAAAAAATGTGTGTGCTGTGCACGCAAACTTTAGCACTAATTTTTAATGTAAACTGCATGGAAACATTTCTCATATTTCTGAAATTATGACATTCATTAAGTTTTTCCCCCTCCTGTAACATTTTTAAGATTTTAGTTACGTCCTTTCTAAATTAAAGTAACACTATGTAACGTTTCTCATACGAGTTTGTATACATATACCATTGATGATCTACAAGTGATATCAATTCAGGAATCTGATAATGAACTTGTCACGGAATTCAAAACCAGGGAAGCCATTGAGTGTGCTTTCCTGAATATTCCGTTATTTCAACAAACCAAATTAGTATTCTGCTGTTCGGCCTTCTCGTTATCAATAAATAGCATCATCAGGAGATACAAACAATGATGGTACACAACGGAGTAGCGAAATATCGAGAAAAATAAATATAAGAAAAGAAAATCTGACCTAAAGCTCAAACTAAATTAATTTTCACTATGAAAAATATTTCTGACCTAGTAAGATTGTAGTATGGAACTTCTCATACATTAACACTTAAACTAACAATATCGGGCATAAAATTAACTTCAAGATCAGTGAAACATGTTCTAAATATTTTATTATAAAAATCCAATGAGTGTTCGAACTCACGGGCGATGTGTTAACACCTTTTTGCTACACGGTACCTGTTCGATTTCTATGAACACATTCGTAAATGTTACATTGGAAAATAAAAAACAGCGTTCAATCATATGATGACGTTACAGTTAAATAATATTAATACTTAAAATTATTTAAAGACCCAGTGCAAGCACATGTGTCATTATTTTCTTGCTCAATACTTTTTGTTTTATTCCCACAAAAGTCAAAGAATGCAAAGCAACAGACTTGTACATACATACATACATTGTTATATTCGTACGATATAACCGAAGATCAACATAAAATACTTTTTTAATATTACGCCAAATTAATACTCCAAATTAAAACACTTCAATCTCGGCTCGCCGATATCGGATCGCCTTAATTTTTGGCCTAAACTCTTCGTCGAAACCCGCACTAGCTTTCTAATCCAAAAATTAATAAAATCGGCTATGAATTTCCGGAGAAAATCCTGTGGGAAAATTATATGAAAATCGCCCATAATCACTTTCAATACCGACTGCCAAGCAACGAACAAACAAACGATGATTTACTCTTACAAACCTAACACTTGCGTATGTATTAGTTTGATAGTTTACTGCCCTAGAGGCGCGCGTATAGATGTTAACACATCAAAATATGAATCATCTTTTTTGATGTGTTAACATCTATACGCGCGCCTCTAGGGCAGTAAACTATAAATTTAATACATACGCAAGTGTTAGGTTTGTAAGAGTAAATCATCGTTTGTTTGTTCGTTGCTTGGCAGTCGGTATTGAAAGTGATTATTGGGCGATTTTCATATAATTTTCCCACGCGATTTTCTCCGGAAATTCATAGCTGATTTTATTAATTTTTGGATTAAAAAGCTAGTGCGGGTTTCGACGAAGAGTTTAGGCCAAAACTTAAGGCGATCCGATATCGGCGAGCCGAGATTTAAGTATTTTAATTTGGAGTATTAATTTGGAGTAATATTAAAAAAGTGTTTTATGTTGATCTTCGGTTTTGTCTTATGCATAGCAAAGAGAATATTGACGTGGTTATACGTACATACATATATAAAAATGAGATAGCAAGACAGCAACGTATGTATGTAGCTTATGTACAAACATAACAATGTATGTATGTACATTTGTCTGTTGCTTTGCATTCTCTTTGCTTTTTGTGGGTTTAATATAAAATAAATAAAAAGTATTAAGCAAAAAAATAATGAAATCATTAGCACTTCTGTTTAATTTTTTCCATTTTGTTTTATTATAGTGAAAGGTAAGTCCAATAAAATGTGGGTGCGGAGCACTCTCAGAGCAAAGAGAGTAATGACGTATTATACGTTTATAAAAATGAGATAGCAAGAGAGAGAGCAACGACAATTTTGTGAACTTGTGTAGCGTATGTACGAATATAACAATGTATGTATGTATATTAGGGTATCCAATCGGTTAACCGTTGTTCGATTAATCGAACAATTTGTGGCAAACATTTGCTCGAGTATTTTAAAACTATTGATTTCGAGTGGTCAATTAATCGAGTAATTTACACCGATTAATCGAATGAATCGAGAAACAATAAAACAATATAATACAAAATTTATATTCAAGTTTTATTTTGGCAGCACTTTAATTTCAATATTTTTGTTAAAATATTATCGAAACAGGGTACCCCATTATGTCAGGGTTGTGATTTCCCCTGAAGATCTGTTAACATACAGCAGCTATTTATCTGTATTTTCCCGTAGAAAAGAAAGAGTTTTGAAATGGATTGTGTGATGGTGTGACTATAGGAAACATTTTCTTTCAGATATTTGTTCAAAGTGAGATTGGTTTGAGTCTAATTTCTTAAAATTTTAATTATTTCGCTCAGTGTTATTTTGAGCATTAGGGCCCTCGATAAAGTAATTTTGTCATATTAAAATTTAAAGACTTCAGCGTGTCCTCATGGTATCAGCTCTTTAGAACCACTTTGATAAATATAATCTAAGAAATATTCAACGAATAATAAAAGAAAATGAACGATTTTCAAACAATATTTTCCTTATTTTAACGTTTCCATGGTATCTGATTTTCTTTCGATACGAAAGAGTCAACATATGATATTTAAATTATTAAAATTAAATTTAAACATTTGCTTTTAATTGTTTTAAATTAGATAGTGGAAACATTAAAAGAAGGAAAATATTGTTTTTGAAAAAATTTGGGTTTCCACCTTCATCCAACAAGGTCTTCAATTGCTATTTATTGAAATGTTTTTGTGATGTTTTTTATTGAAAAAATGTTATTAAGTCTGCTTTAAATTTATATTTTTCTATAGATCGATCAATTTCGGAATAGTAATATTACTCGAATAACTCGAGTTATAAAAAAACTTTACTCGGTTGATCGAGTAAGTCAAAAAACGTATTTTCGAGTTAATCGATTACTCGAATAATGCAAAAACCCGAATAATTGGATACCCTAATGTATATACACGTGTCTGTTGCTTTGCATTCTTTGACTTTTGGGGGAATAAAACAAAAAGTATTGAGCAAGAAAATAATGACACATGTGCTTGCACTGGGTCTTTAAATAATTTTAAGTATTAATATTATTTAACTGTAACGTCATCATATGATTGAACGCTGTTTTTTATTTTCCAATGTAACATTTACGAATGTGTTCATAGAAATCGAACAGGTACCGTGTAGCAAAAAGGTGTTAACACATCGCCCGTGAGTTCGAACACTCATTGGATTTTTTTTTTGTTGATTTGCTAGTATAATTTTTCAATGACCATTTTCCCGCTTTTTCTAATTTAAGATAAAGGGTCCGCCATCTAACGTTTCTTTTTTCAACTAGTGCTTATGTCGTACTTAGTACTTAGTACTTAGCTCATGTCTGATTTGACAGATAATTCGTTTTATCCTTCCGCTCAACGAATATGATTGTGTATACGCTTGAACAACGCTGGGAAATATAGCGACATTACTTTGAAAATCATGGTAATGTTGCAGAATGTGCCACACAGCCGAAGCTACACTCGATGTTTTGCGCCCTGTTTTTGAAGATCGCAATATCAGCCGCAGAGCTGATGTCGTTTGGCCACCTCGGAGCTGCGATAAGTGTTACGATACAAGCCAGAGACAATTGACGCTTTAAAGGACAATATTCGTGAAGCCATTGGTGAACTACAGCTGCACACAATCGATAATGTGCTTAAAAATTGGACCGATCGTGTAGGCTACTGCGTGGCCAGCCGAGGCAGCCATTTGAATGAAATTATTTTCCATTATTACCCGGAAGGATTGTACTTTCAAATAAAAAAAGAAATTTGAGAAAATAGTCAGTAGTTTTTTTTTATAGCATTTTCAGAAAACAAAAGTTATTTGGCAGACCCTTTATTTCTTACGCCTTGTCTACACTGCACTATTTGCCATTTGTTCCTGCCTAATAGAGAGTCATCAATTCATAGAACCCATTGGCCAATGGTTCAACATCTAAAAGTCATTCGACACACATGATTGCCTTACATCACACGGCACCGACTGGGCAGACTGTGTACAACCTCATTGTCCTTGCAAAACGTTAAGTGAAAGGACTGCCCACAATTATTCAAAGTTTATACCAATGGTGCCTATGAATGATACGAAATGAACAGGAAAAATGCAATTCTCTTGGCTTGCGAGCTGTCATTGATTCCAGTCTCCCTCTTCTTGCATGAGGTCTATACGAATGAATATGCAACAAGAAAGAGACCAAAGAATGAATTGATTATTAATGGATGTTATGTCACACACAAAAGAACGATAACAGCCAACAAAAGTGCAAAAAAATGTTTTCCTATAGCCAACGATGCAGAGTTTAAATTGACATTATCTTTTCCATTTCACAGTAACTCGAGGGTATAAGTTGTATTGATTTATTTCGGTCATTTCGAAACTGGAATCAGTATTTGGCACATAAGTTTGCAAAGATTTTAGTGCGCATAATATTTACAATTGATTTCAATCGTACATTCGCACAATTAGTTTTATAGTTAGTATAATTTTATAATTTTAAAAAATTATTTTTTTCGAATAATGCAAAAGTCACCTACCTAAACTCCAGTGGAGTATTGCTACGTATTCACAAACCTTTTTAAAGATAGCATAAATTTGTCTAACATAAAATGAAGTGCAACAAAATCCCTAACCCAACGAAGCTTAAATTAGGTCGGAAACTCCCCAATTTCTATATTACATTCACTGTAATTTCGGTTTCGAACTCAAAGTTAACATGATTGTGTCTGTTTTCTCATGTACCTGTTTTGTTCCAATATATCCTGAAAACTTACAAGGGCACTACCAAATGTAGTAATGTCTCAACTTTGCTTACCATTCATAAACATTTATGTTGTACAATTTTATAGACTTTCGTATCTAACTGTCGGTTGTAATCGACATACATCATTCAGAATCCAACATCGAATACTTATCCAATTACAATATTAAACAGTCAGATTAAGAGTTTCGTAATGGTATTTCTGCAGGAGGAAAACGAATCGTTTGCTGCCCCTTATACTCACAGGAATTATATTACATATAACGAGATGTGTAACAGATTATATAGCGAGTCGAACATGTAATACCAGCCAAAACATAACTAAGCTACATAGTTCCTTTGGCATTAAGAATTCCAGGATTTATAGATATTTTGTATGTATGGAGATTGAAATCTATTTTCTCCAAATAGTGTATTTGTAATATAAATACCTTGTAATAACTTATTATATCCCTTTGGTTACTCTAAGTGGTTATTTCAACTTTTTCTCTTAAATATATATTTTAATTAGAGTGTCCAAGACAGAAACAGAAAAATCAGTGAGACCGGTGAACCCGTTCGACCAAACCGAAAAGCGGTAATTTGACTTCGGTTAACCGGTCTTCCCTCAATTTGTGTTAATATCCTGAAAAAAATGGTTATCGAACTTTGATGAAATTTTATAGTAAGAAATATGATTCCTAATATCAAATATGATTTTGTGCTTTATAAGTTCTAAATGACATCTCCGAGCAATTTTGAACTTGAATAAGAACTAATTAAGATCTTCAAAGATAATTTTTTGTTTCAAATTTAAATATTATATAAATAAATCTTTTAAACTTAATAAGATTTCTTTTAAAATTTGTTGATTTCATGATTGTTCCAAAGTTTCGCCATTTTTTTTAACATCTTCGGGGGACGAAATTCTTTATTAATGCTGTAAAATTACATGTTTATTGTTTCTGATTTTTGACTATTATCGTAATGAAGTTACTTACATAGTTGATTATATATTACACTGCTTTACAAATTTTAACTTTGGAAAAATACCAATAACGCCACATACCTAGATAAGTTAGTTGAGACCTCCTGAACACGAAAAACCCTGTAATTTTTTTTCCTAAGTACCGATTTTTAGATAACGGTACTTTTGTGTTTTTCGGTGTATCATCCCACTCAACCCCTTGTGGAGCCCAACCGAAAAGACCGATCGAGATATATGGCATATCGTTAAAAAGGTAATTGAATACCCTTTCCGTCGATATGCTGTACATTTCTCTCTTATAATAAATGACCGAGTAGTGGCCCCTCAAAGTTCAAAATTTGGTGTTTTTTAACGTTTTTTTCAAAATTTTTCATTTTTATTTCGTTTTTCTTCTACTTTATAGTGAAGATCTGGAATGTTTTATTTTTTAACCATATAGTTTATTTATCTACCAACGTTTTAAACGTAATTTGAACAAAACCAAATGAAAAATAAATAAATAAACGTCAAAATGAAGTGGGTTGCCACCTCTATGTCTGCCTACTGTTAGTTAACATAGCTAAGATGAAAATGTAAGTATTAAAACTGATGGACGCCGAATATAGTGTGTGAGCAATGAAAATGAAAATATTGTCGTTCCACAAAATGCTTAAAAAGCCTTTATTTTTCATCAGCCGTTTTATCCTTTCCCTTATCGATGTCCAATTTACGCTCATCTCTCCTCGTCCCCAGCATTCCCCTTGTCACGCCAACATACATCATATTGCAGCTGATCTCATGCACTACACTGGAACGTTCGTCTAGCACAACTCTGTCCTTTGTTCCCCTAAATTTTCTGTCCAGTGTGTGAGTGGCGCGATGAGCAAATTTCTTATCATCGTCATCAATTATATCTCCCATTTTTCAGTTCTCCGTTAAGCGGGCTATGCATTGTAGTCCAAAGTATCCGTCAGGGTTCCCGCCCTCTGAGACTATTCTTCTCTTGTCGGCTCTTTCCGTAGATTCACTTTGGGCGTCATAAATCAAGTTCCATAGAATTTGACCAGGAAGATTAGCCTGATGAAGTAAATTTTCAACAATTTGCATGTCCCTCGGTAAAAATTCTGTGCCCCATATTTCCAATATTCTGTCGATCAGATTTTCGGCCATGTCGACCTTCCGTTGCCCTGGTCGTGTAGACTAAAAATTCACGATTCTACCGGATGCTATTGCCTTCCGATACAAATTAAACTCCATAGTGTCGCCAACTTCATGCACTTTCGTGCCAAGGAATGGCAATGTGTTGTCATTTTCCAGTTCAAAAGAATATTTTAACGCATAGTGATATTAATCAAGATTCTGTACAATAATCTCATTGTCAATGTGTTTAATAATGGCAAAGGTATCGTCAACACATTCAAATATGGTCCCGAGTTTGATATTTTCCGAAGCACGACTTCTAATAGTTTCGTCCATGACTATGTCGGCTATGATGGGAGATGACGGGTTGCACATTGGCATTTCAAACGTTTAATGGTAGTATGTGCCATCTACCAAGAAGTAGTTATTGTCTTTAAGGCAGAAGCTTAAAGTCTCCAAAAATTGTGTCTTTGACATCTTTGTGTGCTCTTTGAAACTAATGAAACTAATTTTACATCCTCGAGTTTACTCTTTACGTTCGAAAGAGTTCTTAATATCATATTAGCCACAGATTATCGATTTAGAAATATTACCCATTTACTCGGAGTGGTCATAGCAAGGAACATTGTACGATGATGGATCGGTCTCATAAAATTCATGGATGAAACCTATCAAATTTTAATGTGGTTTTCAAATTGCAATCGATTTAGTGTGAATTTGAATAAAAGTTTTACATTTTATATTTAAGACGCATTCCCAGTTGGAATATGATTTAAATTTAAATTTAAAATTAAAACTTGACTGATAAAATTAAAACTTGATTGATAAAGATAGATTGATAAGAATAGGTATAGAAAATGGTCGCTAAATAAATCTATTGCAAGTGCTACATATATAATTTAAGTTCAAAGAAAAAACCGACAATACCGGTTCCACCGGTTTTTGACAAAATTAAAAACCGAAAACGGGTCTCTTGACCGACTGATTTTCGGTACAGACCAAAAACTGATGTTTAAAAAATTACGTTTTTTTTGGCACTCTAATCTTACTGTAACGAATGTAATTTTCTTAATTTACTTAATATCATATTCTTCTTTTCCCATTTTCAGGTAAGTTTGATTGAAGACAAAATGGATTTCATTGTCATCTTTTAAGAGTTCGTTACGTCCTGTGTGGTAACGAACACTTGTAATGTCTTTGATGGGATTTGAAAGTGAGTGAGTATAGTCTTTGAAAAAGGATATCATTATAATGTCTCGATCAACTAAAAATAATTAAAAAACTTGAAAGCTTTTTTAATCGATTACGAAGTAGAACCAGAAACATAGGTAAGATTATTAGATAATGGGAAAGGATCTTATAATTCTTAATATTAAGTGGAACAAAGTCAATACATTTTATTTTATGGCACTATTGTACAACACTATTGTAACTCAAATAAGGACAGTAGTCGCTGCGCTACTTTGATTACGTATAGTATTTAAAAATTAAGATCTTTGGCTGTTGTGTATTTACAATATGCTCTTCTCATTTATTGCCAGTATTAAGGTAAATTAATTAGATAAACACGAGAAACGTTAATCAAAAAAAAATAGTATTGGAGTTAAAACAAAAGTTCAAAGTTCTGAGCATCCTCGAAAATAGGTCCTCCTAATTCTTTTCGATTCCATTCTACAATTTTGTAGAAGACGATGATAGTGACTTCCCTAAACCATTTGAAAACTATAGGCATTAACAGATTTTCACTTACGTAGGGCATTTTGCAAATATTACGAAACTATTGTGAGCTGCAAAAATGCAAGAGCTAAGGGTGGTAATATCTCTACCAAATGATAGTTTTAGCCCAAAAACTGCAACATTTTGCACGTTTAGTATATTAATGTACTGATCCTTTATCTTGACCTAAAGCCAATCGTCCGAGTTCAACTAAAATTGGGTCCCTCTTCGTCAAAATATTTCTTTCATATTTCTCTTAAGCAGAGTGAAAACAAAAGCTTTTGTTCGACATGGAAGAAGAGGCACTAAATGTACGATTGTATTTTTTTATTTTCCATCATTGGTGAAATTTTAATTCACAGTTTTGAAAACGTTATATCGTCTTTGGCAGCTGTAGGCTAGAATAGAAAACTTGGAGTAGTTTTGTTATTGCATAGTTTATGCCCAACTGGGCGGAGTACATTTATAAGATATAATATTAAATTTAGATTATGAGATGAGCCGGAGCCGTTGGATTAACCAAATAAAATTTTAAAACTAATTGGAAAGATTTTAATGTATTTTCTCTTCAAAATTCAAAAACTATAATATTATAATATATTATTTTTTTGTTTAATAATTAACTATATGGATGTTGCATACGTATGTATACATGGTTCCTTGCTGGGCCATAATTACGTGAAAGCTGCTGCTTTTTTGTAAATTTCTTTTCTGTCGTGTTTACGTTTTTAACAGTGTTCAACAAACACATCCATATTTGGGTCACAAAAGAATGTAGTATAACATATTAATCGTTGTATCTTCAACATGTAATATCGAGTAGCAAACATAATGTGTTTGGACACAAGTATACTATATTTAAGACAAGCTACAAACATGTCATATTTGCATCACAACAATAAAAAAAAAGATTTTTTTAATAGTCCAGCAGTCTTTGGGTCAATGTCTACTCGGACATTCAGTCGGTCATTTTGTCCCTGCAATCGGTATTCCTGTACTAGAGTGTCCAAAACCCGGTTTTCGGTTTGTGCGGAACATCAGACTTTTAAGAACCCAATTTTCGGTTTCAATTTTGGAACTTATTGAGGCATAAATCTATTTAAATATAGAAATTATGTCATAATTCCAAAATTTCATTAAAATTCGAAAACCAATCATTTATTATTAAATTTTTTTAGAATATTTAACAAAAATTTAATAAAAACCAGTGTACCGACGTCAAATAACAGGGATTTGATTTGTGTGTAAATTATTTTTTTTTAAAGCCGGTACATAGTTAATTGAAAAAACCGGTTAACCGATTTCGATTTTGAAAACTCTAGCGTGTATTCAACAACTGCCCAGGACAGCCGCAGGTCTCTTAACGAGATGTCCCAGAAGTGCGATGTTTATATTCTGTAGATACCTGGGCACAGGGGCATTCCGGGGAACAGCGTAGCGGAATATGGTTCCACAGGAATTGGAATTGGAATTGGAATTGTAAACACGCTCAAATACGATGATGCTGGATAGATGGACGAAGGGCACAGATTATGTACGCTCAAGTTAAAACTGGCCTATAGTGGACAGCAGAAGATCTATGAAGGTTCCGTCTTTAGCCAGACCCAGGGTATCAACACTTTTTTCCGTTTTGAAGGATTACTGTATAATTGGTAGGGGTGCGACGAAAATAAAGGTTAGGTCAAACGAGTACGGCAGAAACTGTAACATCCACTGAACATCTTCTTTGCACTTGTTCAGCACCAGTTAACAGTATGATGTTTACTATGGTATACTACCTAATTAGGGGCCTGAAAGAATTACATCGGGTAGATTTAGACAAGATCTTGTGCATCGTGGAGCAAACTAAATAGGTCTAACGCTTAAACTCGTTAGCCCATGGCATCACAATGGACTAATAGCTCTAAGTGAGTCGTGCATCGACCTCTACTGCCATTATCACCTCACCTAGCGTGATATAAAAACCTTCAGAACTCGTTAACATCAATTAACATCAATTACTGAGTAAATGAATTTGAAAAAAATTATGAAACCATAATTATATGTCAAAAAATTTAATGGTACAGTTCGATTGCCAGGACTCGAAATAGGGAAAACCCGTTAAGTCTCACCATGACTTTTAAAAATATATTGGGTACAGTTAAAGCTAAATAAATTCATTCGCAGTTTACGACAGCAAAATAAAAAATGAGGACAGAAATCAGGAATGAAAATTTGTCTCAAAAACCATTCAAAATCAGTGCAAAACTATAGATACAAAGAATGTGAGACGCTCACCCATATCCCTTCATGGGACGTTAAGAGATAACAAGTTAAGTTAAATTAAGTTAAAACAACAGGATATGATTTGAGACTTATCGGGTTCATAAAGGATTTACGCGCTGAAACATGTAACATAATTTTTGACGTAGAATACGTCTTACCTTACGGTATGACGAGTCATGTCAGGTTTTTATTGTTGTAATCTTTATTTCATTGAATTTGAGGAAACGGCTAGATGAATTTTTTTAAAATTTTTTTTGTAGGTAAATGAAGATGTTATCTTTCGTTTGATATACATTTCATATTGGTTGATATATTTCTAGTATTTTAATTTCTCAAATGAAAATTGTTTAAACACATACACTCAAACATATGTGTGGTGTTTAGTTGAGTGTTTTTGGTTGCTCAACATTGCTTAGGAACATGTATCTAGTAAAACGTGAAACGAACAGCAAGCTAATGTTGCTTGGCAACATGTATCTAGTAAAAAGTGAAACAAACAGTAAGCTAACGTAATAAAGCTTTTTTGCGAAAGCTTCAATAAAGCTGTTGTAACATTAATTTTGAATTGTAAAGCGTAAAGCTTTCACACAACGCTCGAATGCTAATGCGAAGACTCGATAAGGTAAACCTTTTTTAATATTAGGGCGGCCCTCTCAACATTCGCAGAACTTATTTCAATAAAAATATTAATTAAAATACATAAATTAAATTAAGTTTAAAAAAATTTAACATAATATTTTTTTTTTTAAACGGACTTGAATCAAATGCCGTTGGTAAATATAAAAATTACAGCAGACAGTTGTCCGAGGCCTTCGGCCACGGACTGTCCCTGCAGGCTGTGTCAGAGACACGGCCATTAAGTTTAACGTAGAATACGCCATCCGATAAGACAGAAAACATATATAACAATAAATGATAAATAACGTATGGCCAATAAAATCCGAACAACCATTTAAAAAAAAAATAAAAATAAAAAAAGTTTTTTTAGTTTTAAATTTTATTATTTTATTTTCTACAAAGGAAATGGATAATTTACAAAAAAACATTTGCCCCACAGCGGCTTGCTTTCCGAATTTTTTTCGGCAATTCTTTCATTGACCTCTGAATTCCAGTTGTATCAATTTTTTTCAGCTCTTTTCTTATCTTTGCAATAAGACAATTAACATTTTTTGCACGATAACCGTTTTGGTAGACCTTTCGTTTTAAATTTGCCCAAAAAGTTTCAATTGGCCTAAGTTGAGGAACATTTGGGGGGTTGTTTTCTTTCTCCACATACTGAATATTTCTATCACTTAAATTTTTAAGTGTAGCTTTCGCATAATGTGACGAAGCTAAATCAGGCCAGAATATTGTTTTATCATTTTTGTGATACTTTTTAATAAATTTTTGAAGAGCCGGAACACATTTTTCGTTGTATACTTGGGCATTAACAGCCAGTCCGCCCTTAAAAAACACAGGTTCGCTTAAACCACGTTCACTTATAGCCAACCATAACAAAACCTTTCCTGGAAACTTTGACTTAAGTATATATTTAGATTTTTCAGGTGCATCGTGACTGGAAGACTCAAAATAGTATTTAGATTGCCATTCGTTGCCTTCAACTGTAAAATATGACTCATCATCCATCACACATATATAATTTGAAGATGTTGAAAAATATTTCTTGGAAATATTTTGTAATCTAGTTTTGATGATTTTGTTCTGCTTTGCAGTTGTAAATGGAGCAACTTTTTTCTTTTTTTTCTGAACACCCATTTGTTCCAAATACTTTTTTACAGTTAATTTATTACAATTATATTTTTTGCCCAACTGCCGAAAAGATTTAGAGTGTCCAGAGAGTGTGTCAGCCTTTAATCTAGCTCGAACTTTAGAATCTTGTAAACTGCATTTTTTACCCGATCCGCGCTTTCTTTCGACTGATTTATTATTTAGAAATAAATTAATTGTATTATAAATACACGTTTTTTTAAATCCCATTTCTTTAAAATGGTGAAAAATTTCATTTTTTGATTTGTTTGGATTTTCTTCACAAAATTTGCAGATCAACTTGCGACGGTCTAACTCGTTTAAAGACATTTGGACAACTAAATGTGTTGTGATCCACGTGGTTTTTATTTGCTTTAGACAAGAAAATAGTACCGTTAATTTTGAATATTTTGCTTTCATTTCTTGGATCATGTGTTCTTTTCTATTTTGTTTTAAACACTTGTTCGGATTTTAATGGCCACACGTTAATATAAGCAAATGAATTTATTGTTATATATGTTTTCTGTCTTATCGGATGGCGTATTCTACGTTAAATTTGATGGCCGTGTCTCTGACACAGCCTGCAGGGACAGTCCGTGGCCGAAGTCCTCGGACAACTGTCTGCTGTAATTTTTTTATTTGCTTAAAATATCATTAGTAGGTGCACAAATTGGTCTGAAAATCAAGTCAAATTAGGGAAGCAAAAAACAGCTCAGGTTTATTTCTGCCATTGGACCTCAACTAGTAATTCGTGATTACATATAACTGAAAAGTTTGTTGTAAAATACACAAAGACTAGTTCTAGTTACCAATTGTGCAGCCAGATTCGTAACATTCCAATAATTTTGAAATATCTCCCATTGATTTTTACATGAAAGTTCAAATTAAATGCAATGATCAACAGCCGTAGGTATTATCAGGAAATTATATATTATAGCTATTAACATTGCATTGAATATTTTCATCCAGTCTAACTATCAGGAAAATATACTTTCTGTCAAGTGTATCCCTATAGAAATGTGTATTTACAAGTTAAAATTTTTCTACAAAATACTGTCCAGAGACGTTGAACTTAATAACTGAAAGTAGCAAGTTCAAGTCTTTATCGTAGTCCTATAACCAATTACAATTTGTATTTCATTCTTAAACATTTAACAGAGCAAAGTAAACTATGACTAGTGCTTACCTTAACAAAAGTTATATGGATGCTCTTAATATCTACGCAAATCTTCTGCGATTTACCGAGTGGAATATGCTCCATGGTGTATTGTCGCCAAACTAGCCTCGTTACAATATAACGTAGTTATTAAAGACTTAATTGACGTTAGCTTTGTCACTTTTTATGGCACTAACGTACATTCTGTTGTTGACAGTTACCGTAATTGTATAACTTAGATGTTGTTGATGTTACTCCGCTGACAACGTGACAACCAATGATGACGGAGGACAACTCTGTAATGCATAATAGAATAGACTTAAATTTTACCGAACTGAAAGGAACATAATGAAACTATTGCGGTGCAAATGGCAAATAAAATTGCATTTCCATGGAACAGCAATTGCGAATTAGAAAATATACTAGAATCTGTAGTCGCAATATAGCTCAAGTTATTAGATATTCAAAAGTGCTGAAGGACAGTATAAGAAGCATGATTTTGTGTAAAATTTTTAAGAATTTTGCCTTGAACTACAGACAAATTTTTTTACCGAAGTGAAGTGGGCCCACCATGGCTGGCCCACTTTTCTGTACAACCTTAAAATAGACCAAATATATTGGAATAGTTCTAACGTCAATTCTAGTTACCTTATTCAAGATGTTATGTGTAATCTAAAATTCAGGACATTGATATGTGAAGAGATCCTTAAAAAGGATGAAATTTATCATTTTTAATGTAAGTTTCAGAAAAAGTTCACAAAGGTTAAAAAACATAAAATTGTTTAATTTCTTTATATGGTTTTACTATTACTAGAAAATTTAGAAATAAAAACTAAGGGACTATGAAACAAGACAAGATCCTTAAAATCGGTGAAAACGAACTGCCGCGATATATGCATATGAAACCTTTTCAGAAAATTAAAAAAAAATTGGAAAATTTTCACACTTAATATTCACGTATGTTGTTGAAAATACGAAGCAGAAATTTCATAAAAAATGTCAAGGGCATTGAAACAGGAGTCAGTCCTTAAAATCGAAGAAAACCAATATCCGCCATATATATGAAAATTTCTCAGAAAATTAAAAATAGTTTGGAAAATTTTCACACTTTAATATTCTGATATGTTGTTGCAAATACCAAGTGAAAAAAATTCAAGGACATTGACACAGGTCTAGCTCCTTAAACTCGAAGAAAACCAATATCCGCCATACATATGAAAACTTTCAGAAAATTAAAAAATGTTTGGAAAATTTTCACACTTTAATATTCACAGATATTATTGAAAATATTAAGGAGACATTTGAGAAAAAATTTCAAGGACATCGACACAGGACTAGGCGCTTAAAACTGAAGAAAACCAATATCCTCCATATATATGAAAACTTTCACACTTTTAATATCCTTGAAATTTTTTCTAAAATGTCTACTTAATTGAAATGCGCTTTCTTTTATGTAAATTTATTGAACGACAAAATTTATTGACCTTATGTTATCTTAACAGTTACAGCAAGAGCATTTTATGTACCTGTTAACTTTGATATACGCATCTGAAGTACAATGTATTTGTATTACTCTTGCCCCTTTGTGCATGTGGTATATGCAGTTGGCTTGGAAAATACATTACCCTTATCCTTATCCAAGGAAGTACCCTATTTTAAAACAAGCCTCTATAAGGTAGTAGACCCATAAATGAATAGGACGAAACTGAAGAGCAATAACAAGGTATTTTGTTCCAGTATCAAACACATCGAAAAGTTTGAAATTAATATCAGCAAATACATAGAGTCTATCTAATTCAAATTAACTTTTTTAACGACCCATTGCTAGGATCATGTTCATTTAGCAATCTAAGAACAGCAATGTTAGATGCGATTTGTGTGTCACAAACGAAGATAAATTCAATGTTAGTGTTGAGTTTGAACTTCATTTCCCTTCACAATACCATAGATATATCGACATGTTCACAAAAGCTTTGCTTTAAACGAAAATGTGTCATATCACCACATCTCTATGCCAACACTTCGATATCGATGTATGTGGATTATCCGGAATTAATTTCATACCACAATGAAATGAACTGATACGAGTATAAAATGTGTTTGTAGCTTCGTTCGCATCACCATTCCATTGTGTGGCGGAGCTGACGTATAATACGAATTACAATGACGCATTCTAGGTTATTGGTTATGTTTGTAAAACCTTGAAGTGGTAAAAGATATGTGCCCAGCGAATAGCATGATTATTAATAACAAAGTCCCAGTCTGTGAGTGTAAATGGAAAAATCTTTAATTATTTATACATATATTTAAAAGTCATACAAAATCCGTCCAATTTCCGTAAAAGCCCTCAAAGGTTGAAGTTGCTTCTACTGACAATTTGTTTCCAATATTTCCTTAACTAGTTTAAAGTCAACCAAATTGTGGTGTATTCAAAAAATAAAATTTTTACTACAATGTATTGACTCAGTGTATGGCCTTGAGTGTTCGCCAGACAACATATATAATAGTGGTCTTCATGAAAGCTCGAAAGAACCTCGTAAACTCGAAAACATCGTAAACATGCACACCAAACGTCAAAACAAACAAATTTCTCATACAAAGCGACTTGCTCAAAAGTGGAAAGTTTTCGAGGCAAATTTGCTGCGCAAACGTGGGATGGAGAAACGTGTAAACTTTTGACATTTCGTTGTCATCTGACTAGGATGGATAAATAAGCTGATAGCACTAGAACAGTAGACAAAGTACACATACATAATACATACAATTGCTACTGCTACCTCCTTATGTATCCATCTTGGTCAGCTGATATGGTTTTGAGCACAACTACGCTGAGCAACTTTACCTGGTGCCTCATGCAACGGTGCGAGGGAAACTTGCGCTGAGCAAAAGTTCTCGGCTTTCATGATTGCATGAATGCCGCTAATATCTACAATTTCCCAAACTTCGCAATGTGTACGATCAAGCTCAAAAATATCTTGATATAAACTACAATGTGAACACTCAGTATTTCTGGGTGGACTATGCTTATGTTATATTTACGCATTAGGCCAGTATACTAAAACGCCTAAAGCATTTTGTTTGGAAGGGTCAGGTCAGTTGGTTTTATGCGCTTGCAAAGCAGGCCCATCAAGGCGTGAGTTTAGCAGTACAATTTTCCATGAAAATTTTATGCAGCAAAGATCACTTGGTGTCGTCGGAAATGTAAGCTTTATTGGCAATTGAATGTTTTATTTAAAAATTTATCAAATTTGGATTTTCTTCGAACTATTTATCAATTTCATAGATATTTTGGTTTCGACGAACCCCAATAATATTGTAACCAGAATATTTTCACCGAACTCTCGACTGTGGGTTTTTTTTTAAATTTTTAAAAATACCCACAAAAATATAATCGGTTTATATGCTCGGTTTAATCTTGTAAAATTTTACTAAATTAAATTCTGACAATCCCTTTGGCTATAAAACTAGAAACCGCAAACCTCACGGAGTATGAGAAGCGCTCGTCTTATGTAAAGCATAACGGGTAGTCCAAATATAGGTATATTTTTTATATGATATGTCAGTTTGCCATTGATAGAGTTTTCCGTTCAAAATATTGACTATCATACCTCCTCGGACTAATATGAGAAGCTTTACGCTTGCACAACGTTGGAAATATTCCAAACTTATTTCCAAATTTTTCAAGTTTTGACCGAAATGAAGGACCCACAGTTCGTGCTGTACGCAAGTTTGTGCAAAAAGTTCATGAGAGTAGCTTGTTTGTTAAAATCACTCCATAGTCCGCGTCGCCGTGCTGTTCCTACCAACGATAATGTGGCTGCTGTGGCTGAACATGTGCAACTCATTCCAAGAAAATCGACTCAACATCGATCGCAACAACTCGGCATTTCATGCACTGGCAAGATGCAAATTTTGCACAAAGATCTCGGATTATACGCTTACAAGGTCCAAATAACTCAGCACTTGAAGGCAAAAGACCACCAATCGGCTATGTCAGCCAACAAAACTGACGTATCTGGGGATCGGAAAACCTGCACGTCATAGTTGTGAGGCAAATCCATCCACAGAGAGAGACAGTTTAGTGTGGATTTTGGAGTGGTGGCATCATTGTCCCATTTTTTCGGAAATCCTGCTGGAAATGCCAATTCAGTCATCGGCGAGCCCTACACAGTCATGGTTACATACTTTTTATGAGTGGATGTTATGAATTTGAATAATCTTTAGCTTCAGCATGAAGTCTCACTACATCACACAGCTGATCAAACAATCGATCTTTTGCGCACTAAGTTTGGTAGTCGTATTATCAGCCAACTTGGCGATGTCAATTGGCCACCTCGGCGCTGCTTTTTGCCTCCTTTATACTCTTTTTTGTGGGCTGCCGTAAAAGACTAATGCTATGCGAAAAATCCATAAACGATCCACAACCCTAAAGGCTAATATTGCCCGAGCCATTCGTGAGATAGAACCACAAACCGTCAACATAGTGCTATACAATTTGACTGACAGGATGAGCTACTGCGAAGCGTGCCGCTGCAGCTATATGAATGAAATCGTGTTTCGTAAATAATGGGAATAGTTGCTATTTATAATGAAGTCATAATGTATCAAGTCAGTATATAACAAATTAAGTTTAGTTCATTTTGTTTAATTGTTAATAGATTTGTATGACCAAAAGGTTCATTATGCACTGTTGTCATATTTTTGCACTCATGTGTACTCTGCCTCGAACAGTATTAGTTCCTGTGTCCCACCTCTACCAAGTGTTCTTCATTGTATATCAAATATGATTCTCATGTTTGTCTATATTTTAATGCCAGTTCGTGTTTGCAGCATAAACATTTGTCTGAGCAGTTGTAATCGTTTTAAATCACTAAGTCTATTTACGTTAACGCAAGGAAGTAGGCGGGTAGGAAGACTCGTTCATACCTGGAAATGACAAATAGTTAAGGAATCAGCGGATGCACGTATGAACTCTTGTGAAGGTAAATGCCCGGAGTTTTTGGAGAGATCTTGTTGCTGGAGGAGTAAAAGGAGCAAATATACATATTTTCTTTTACCACGTTTGTTTATATTTCCATAAGTGTAAATTTTAGAATTCTCGAAGAACAAATTTTATTTTGTCGACTAATTCGAGACCATCTTAACTATTGCTCCAGAGACAGTCAAGGATCCGATATACTCATGCGAAACAGTATAATTTAGCAATCATGCTTCAACATTGTATACTGAACATATCTTTTTGGAGGGGAGAGTACTTCTAGGCCCCCACCGGTAGCTGAAGTTTTAATTCCTCGTGTATGTTGGCAACAAAAAAAAATATGGGACTCCAAACGACGTGTCATGACGAAGATAATTAGGAAGAAATATTCCAGCATATTACGAAAATATATTTTCAAAATTTTGACAGAGAATTTTTTTTACGGCGGCATTTTGAAGCCTTGGTCAAACAGGACCAAAATTTTAAAATGCTGCCGCAGACAAATTATACTCAAGATTTTTAAAATACAGTTTTTTATTTTAGCAGAAATTATTCAAGAAAGATGGAAATATTAACAAGATAGAATTAAATTCAATTCAATTCAGTTAAATATAATCCAATTTAATTTAATTCAATTCAAATTTAACTCAGTTATATTCAATTCAATTCAAGCGGTCTGAACCAACAAGTCGGACCACCAGGGCGCTTGATTTTCCATATCGCTGGCTTAACATGCAAAGGCTCTAAGTCTGTATTTAGGTGGACTTAGCGCCTTTGCTCATCACTACAAAATAACAACAACAAATGAGATAACTGTAGTTTTTTTTTCTTTGTAATCGATGTATTTTTACTTATTGTGCATTACTGCATTAAAATCTCAATTTCGAAAAAAGTGGACTTAGAGCCTTTGCATGCTAAGCCTGCGATATGTAGTTCTGACGTTTGTGTGGGGAGGTATGGCCAATATCTATTATTTTGAAACGAAATTTCAACACAAACAAAACAAGTAAATAAATAGTTTTCCCCATTTCATCCCATGATGTGATAGGAGACTGTATTCCATAATCAGACAGCTGAGCGCTTTCTAATTGTACACACATTTATTTCGATTTGCAGTTTAACACCGATTCCGAATGGTATTGTGAGATGGTGTTTCATTTCTAAATACTTGATAGTGTCGCCATTACAAGCGAGGTGTGCGTCGTCGAAATCCCGAAAGAATCTCTGCCTGCGCAGTGATCGTTCTCATTAACAAGAAGCACGTACACTAACCATTGAAAAACTTTAACATAGATAAAGAAAAGGAAGCAGTTTTAGTTTGAATTTATTGATATATATACCAAAAAACTAATTTTAACTGAATTTGCAAACAATAAATAAAAATTAATATATTTGTAGAGATGAAACATGAGTGCTCCTTTTATTACAGCAACTCGCAACTTCAGATAAACTAAAGTTAGGTTCGACTTGTCAATAGCGTAGGGGGAAATACGGAAGACTTTTTGTTCATTTATGCAATACCTAAAAGAAAAACTGTTAAGGGAATGCAAAGAGTGGAGAGTGTGAGTGTAAATTGTCATGGTGGAGGGTATATAAACTTCAGCCCGGCCGAACTTAACACCGTTTCTACTTGTTTTTGTATACACCGGGCAATGCTGAACATCAAATGACTCGCTTTGTTTGGCCATAGCAACAACAACGAAACAACCAAACCCACAACATCACACATACTTTGTCCGAAGTAGCTGACGCATACGTGTGCAACATAACCACATGTTTGCCACATCAACAGCAACGAAACAGCCAAACACACAACATCACACATACTTTGTACGAAGTAGCTGACGTATTAGTGTGTCAACATAACGTTGACTGCGCAAGCCCATGCGCTTGCAAATGAAATTTTGCGTGGCTATGCTTTATATCTCCGTTCAACAACAGCAACAGACACATGTACATACATACATTATTATGTTAATACATACGCTATAGACACAATTTCGTTTGCCTCACCCCTGCTCTCATTGCTCTCTTGCTCGCTCATTTTTGTTGAACACGTCATTATTCTCTTTCGCCGTCGCAGAAAATCTGGTTTTAGCAGCAGTATAAAATCTGGTTTTAGCAGCAGCAGAAAACCTGTCTCTGTGTTGTTTGCATGTGTTGACTTTTACAGATTTAGTCCCTATACGCAGCTATAGATTTTAACACATCAAAAATCGTGATTTATGACTATGCTAAATTCATTTGTGGGTACTGTTCTTCTTTTGTGCATAATTAAACATTTGGATTTCCTGGGTTTTAAACAAAGTCTATTAGCTACTGCCCAACTATGTAATCGGCATTTAATTTATCAACGTGTTCCCTAAGAGAATTTATGGGGCTGCTCAATAAAAGCTGCACATCGTTTGTATACATGTGTACACTACAATATGGCCGTTGTTCTGGAAAGTCGTTGGCGTATATCGAAAATAGCATAGGTCCCAAAATTTAACCTTGAGGGACAACTCTAGGGACCGGCAAAACATCTGAGATAAGGTTATTGGAGTATACTGATTATGTGCGTCCATTGAGGTATGAATTAAGTCAACGTATAGACGTTGGAGAAAAATTGAAGAAGAGCTCAAGCTTTAAACTAAGAACAGAATGATCAACCGAATCAAAGTCCTTGGAGTGACCTAATAACACAAGAAACATAATATTACCGTCATCGAGATCTAGTCGAATATTTTTCGAGACTTCAGCCAAAGCAGTAACACAACTGTGCCTAGGACGAAAACCAGACTGCCTTTCCGACGAATGATTGTCAGTATACTCAGTCATTTGAATGTGCAGAATTTTTTCAAAAACCTTTGAAAGGAAACAAAGACTGGCAATTGGTCGGTATTCAGTCTTAGATTTAGGTAAACGTATTATTTTGGAATGTTTCCAAATTTTAGGAAATTTGCTAGAAGTAAGGATACAATTAAAGAAATGGGTGAAGTACGGTAGGAGAAAGGGTAAGAGTTACCTTACAAATCGAGGGTCCATAAAATTTGCATTAGATTTTACAAGGGCGAACGATTTCAAGATATCTAGATCAGTGACACATGCAAATTCAAAAGAGTTATCCATATTGAAGTTATTAGGTGAGTTGGTAATAAAACTATTATACCCCGATTCAATTATACGTAAATTTGTAAAAGCTCTATTGAGTTCATTTACGTCTATGAAATTACTACAGTTTTTTCACCCTTACCAATACCGATATCACGGACTACCCTCCACGTTGGTCTCGATCCCAAGGCAGAATTAAAGCGTCTAGAGTAATATTCTATCTTCGCACATTTTATTTTAACGTTAACGACCTTTCTTGCTGTCCGATATTCATCGTAAAGTTCGGATGTTATAAAACGTTTCCATCTCACAAAGACAGCGTATCTCCTTTCAATTGTCGACTTTATATCGGATGAGAACCAAGACCTCGACTGAGCCAGAACAATTCTTGTTTTAATTGGAACCGTCATGCTATAAAGACTAATAATATTTTCTTGTAGGAAAATTAATTGATCACCAACAGATGTCAAATTATACATTAAATCCCAGTTAACTAAGCCGAATCTTTCCTCAAGCAAACGATAATCCAAGTTTTTGAAATCTCTGCAGGAGTATTTGTGATCCACCCGTTGGACTCGAAAATCATGTGTAATAAAAATTATATCGTGTTTAGAGAAGCACGGTGCAGCAATTTGCTCATATAGTAAAACCCTTGATGTATTATTGACAAAAAACATATCCAGCAATTAATGATTAATAAATAAATATTTTCCCATAAGAGCAGGGATCGTACCCACGTTCTCAAGTACAAAAGGCGCACACACTACCATTACCCCACCACCGGAAATGATAATGAAAAGGCAAAACAAGCTAACGATAAGACAACGAACGGCAAGTGTGCCGACAGTTTAAGCCAGAGATGAAGGTGAAACATAGTGTTTGAAGCAAACTTGAAGAAACTAAAATAAAAACTACAAAATTTTATGTTCGATGAAAATGTTATATATTCTATAACCTTGCTGGCTTTTTTGGTCGCAATTCCAATGTATTAAATAAAACTATTTAATTCAATTGTTTTCCCTACGTTTCGATGCTTTATTGGCATCCTCTTCAGGGGAGTTTTATTCTAAATAACAATGATAACAATTATATTACATTTAGTATTTTCCGTTCACTGTCCACACTTACTTCGTTTCCCCATATATTCACCTGCATGCCCATTTAGTGTTAATCTAACATAAATGTATATATGTCGTACATGTATGTTTTCTCCACACTATATATGCTCGTCCAGTGTTAGCGTCATGTAGTAGTGACAATTTGTCCTGTCCTCGTCCTCTTCTGCGCTCACACTTATGTCATGTTCTCGTCGAATTCCCAAACTCTCCAGTGTATATCCCCTGTTAGCGTTCCCCTCTCCGTCTATAATCCTGACGTTTTCCATGTCCGGTGTGCGATCGTCCTCCATCATATGCTGTGAGAGTGCAGTGCTCATTCCCCTGTTCCTTATGTCCGCCTTGTGTCCTGTCATTCCAGTTTCCAATGATCCTCTAGTGGTGCCAATGTACATTTGCCAACATGTTCCATCAGTGTTGCCAGTGCACGAAATCCCATATACCACATTGTGTTGGTGGTTTCCGTGTATCCGGGTCTTCGTCCTTGGAGAATATGTTCTGTAGGGTATTGTCGGGTTTCGTGTGCAATTCTAATGTCATCATCGAAAATGTTCCCCAGTAACTCGCCATCCGTTAGCGATGGTATGCACTCGACGCTTATATATGATGTGCCCTCGTCTCGATTTTCCGTAAGTTGGGTTATAGTGTCCGTCGTCCCATTGTCACATTTTCGTATCAAGTGTTCCATGATATATTGTGGATAGTCCATCGGCGAACGCACGGGGGATTACTTCGAGAGCATGGGAACAGGATCATCATCGCAACAGCGGACAAGGGTAATGAAACTGTCGTTTTGTACAGGCGAGGATACGGCACGGAAATGTCACAACTACTGGGGGACAGGACAACATACGGGCCGACTGGAAAGGACCCCACCGCCAGATTACGGAAAACTGACGATGACATCACTACAGAT